>VZZY01010170.1:37059-58064 GCA_013400335.1 Eurystomus gularis | reverse complement strand
GCCCTGGCTCCACCAGGTAGGTGGAGGTGGCTTGGGTGGGTGGGGTGGGTCTGGCTCCACCCACCCAGCCCAGCCCCGCCCAGGGGGGCAGTGGGTGGCCGGGGAGGGCAGGGGATGGGTCCCACTGGGCTCCCCATGGGGCCAGTCAGGGCTGTGGCTGAGCCTCTCCCCTGCATGGCAGCGAGGGGAGAGCCTGGGGAACAAGGAGCGTGGTGGCACCTGGGTGGGCCTGGTGCCCTCCTGCCAGCGGCTCTCAGCTGGGGCTACCTTGGCCACGCAGTGAGGGGCAAACCCACCTCTGGATGGGAGGCTCTTACCAGGGTCACTGGTGGGGTTCAGTCTCCAAGCCCAGCCAGAGCTGGGCGTCATGCCCAGACCACTGCCCTCTCCACCCTGGGTTCTATCTTGTGTCCTCAAAGCCACCCTCAGAACACAAGAGCCTCTGTCTCCGTTGGCTGCAGGTCCGTGGTGAGCAGGGCTGGTCACCCAGTTGGGTGCTACCCCCTACAGATCTCCCATGCTGCTGGGGGACACCTGGCATCGGCAAGGCATGGGACAGGGACTGCCCATGTGGGTGGCTCTTGGGAAGAGGCACCAGCATGTTGAAAACCAGGCATAGTTTGCTCCTCAGCAGCATCCAGAGAGTCTCAATGAGGCACTTCTGCCCTTCACCTGGGTTTTAAGTGATGGCTCGATGTCCTGTGCAGAGGGGAAGGTGGTGGCAGAGCTGGGGGGAGAGCAAGGGTGTTTTGGGCGAAAAAGGTGGCAGTCTGGGGAAGGGATGTGCTTGGAAGCAGCTGGTGAGACTCCTGGACAAGCCATGGGGAAGGTGAAGAGGGATGGATGGTGGCAGGAGGACTGCTCAGGGGACAGCTCATCCCTGCTCTGTGTCCAGGGATGGAAAGTAAAGGTGAAGCAGTGTCATCCTGGGATGATTCTGGATCCTCATCCACCATGGGAGAGGCAGGGAAACTGAGGCAGGAGAGGTACAGAGGTGGCAGCCAAGGGATCAACTGCTCTGGTAGCAGTGCAGTGGAGGAACCAGGACCTGGATGAGACCAGAGTGGAAACAGGATGTGGATGATGGTAATGAAAATAAAGACCAAGGATCAGCTCTGAGGGGTTATTTTGCAAAAAGAAAAACCTTGGGATTTAAGGCTGCATACAAGATTATGCACAGGGAGGCTTCTTATCTTCCTTGCTCAAGTCACCTCAAAAATCAATTATTGATGTCACTAAAGGTGGCACTGGCTCTAGTTTGCCTGGGCAATTGCCTGTCTGCTCCTCTGTGTCCGTGAACGACCCCAGGGGATCCCGAGAGCTCCCACGTGCTCCCCAAGAGCTGCTGCTCCCCAGGAAAGGAAGGGCAAACCCGTGGAGGGCGGTGGGCTCAGCTGGAGGAGCAGCACACGCGGCACCCGGCACCACCAGCAGCACCACGAGTCCTCACGGCACCTGCCACAGCCCCACTAGCTGGATATCACCTTCCTGGTCCGATCTGCTGAGAAATGACACAGCGTGTGTTTGGAGCTTGGTCCCTGCACAGCTTTTTGTTCCTCTGTGTGTTCAACTCTCTGCAATTTCCTTTCTCTCTCCTTTTTTTTTTTTTCTCATAATTCTCTCTTTCTCTCTGGTTTAGGGAACTTGTCAGGCACTTTTCAGATCCTCCACACGTTGGTCATCCAGTTATTGTCAAACTTCTTCTTTCTGAGTTTTTTTTTATAGCAACTGTGTGGGTTTGGGGTTTGTTGGTTTTTTTTTTGTTGAAAGTGACTTTTCTTAAGAAAAGTTTCATCTGTTAAATGGCTTTTTTAAATGAGAAGATTTTACCCACGTTTCTGCAAGTACAGGCTCGTTCCTTCCTCGCCTCCAAATGTACCTTTCTCATGGTAGCAGCACACTCAGCAGGGAGGCTATCCGGGGCTGAAAGAGCCCAGACAGGCAGAAAGTGTGAGCCTGAACGACACCACCTTGGGTTTGACACCACCCAATTTATGTGGTCTGAGACTCAGTTTGGAAAAACAAGAGCACCCTATGAAGTTCTGATTGTGGTAGGACAGCCTAGTAGTGGAGAGGGCTGGTGGCGGGGAGCTCTTGTGGTGACGGGACATTCTGGTGGTTGGATGCTCTTATGGTGGTGGGAAACTCTGGTGGTGGGATGCTTTATGGTAGTCATCACATTGCACAATGACTCTACCCTGATAACGTCCTTTTGTTGGCTTGGGGACAAAGAGGAATAAATTTCCTGGTGGCCTCTTTTCTTCTTCCATGGTTAGTCAAGTGTCTCGATTTTCCTGGTGATGCAAATGTGAGAAACCTGAGGACGTGCTGAAACACGGCATCCCTGCCGCTGTGCTGCTATGCGTGTCCTTGCTGCCTGCTGGGCAAGAGCTGCTTGGTGAAGACCATGGAGATCAAGCCATCTGGTTTGGACACACACCCAAGTGCTCCCGTTTTCTTTTGCCACCAATGCTAATAATTTTCATGGGAAGTTGAGCAATAGGGACACCAAATCCTACAGTTCCGCTGTCCTGCAGATGCACGGCCATACGGGGTGCATCTCTGACGTGCAGGGGTTGGTTGTTGCAATGACTGTCTCCTTTTGCTGATGTTTCACTTGCTGTGATTCACTGCTACTCATTGCCTCAACCTCAGTAGAATAAATCTTTGGACAGAGCAGAGATTACCAGAGGAAGGGAAAAAACACCAAAAGTGAAAATTCTGCCATATGTTGATATAAATGTGTTTCACATGATACCTGAGCCTGATGTTCACATCCCCTGCAAGTTCTAGTTGTGTTGAGGAGCATGTCCTGGTGTCAGAGCTCTGCAGGTAAGGTCTGAAGACCTCCTTCTTTAGGTTGGTGCTTTGGGATCTTCCCTTCTTGGGTCTCCTTCCCCATCTCCTCACCACAGTGGTCCTCAGTGGACATTGTTGTGCCATGATGGTACCAATTGTGTGTTGTCTTCTGGGCTGCGAAGACGACAAGATGACTAGCCTCTATTTCCCCCTGTCCTGAGGGCTGTTCTGATGCCCCAGCCATGCTTCACAGTAAGCATGGGCTGCATGGGCTGCCTGGTCTGGAGGCAGTGCTGAGTCCCAGTGATGAGGACATCCATGCTGTGCCGGTGGAGATGGTACCTGGGGTTGTGGAAGGGGACAGACATTTTGTCCGTGTCCCCCAGAGCTTGCGTCTGCTGGAGCTTGTGACAGGAGGGGTGGTGCTGCTTTGTACCGAGGTTCTGTGCCCATCAGGGTCCCTTTGCACTTGTCCACTGGGGACAGTCCCAAGGGTGATCCATCCTGATTGTTGTGAGTGTTGGGAGAAGACACTTCTTGTTTAAAATTCCTCCAGAAAATCTAAAGAACTCGTATTTTATCTTCTTTGACTGCAGTTTTTTTTCTGAGAAAGTCATCAAGTAGCAAAGAGAAATGTGGCTGCTTGGGTTGCCTACGGCCACCACCTTCTCATGCACATTTGCACACTGGGTCCTAAGGACTGGGTGTTGCTGCTGGACCAGCACTAAAAGCAATTTATGACTCAAAAATTACCTTGGAAAGACAGATTTGCAGCAGAAGGTGATTGTGATCTATCTGCATCACTGCTCCTGTCATAAGAGGTCCCTGACATGGTGCAGAGGGTTGTCAAACCCTGTAGCTCAGGGCTTCGCGGTGAGGAGATGCAGCACGTTGGCGGCGGGCAGATGCAGCGCGCTGAGTGCAGCTGCTTTCACATCTCCTCGGAAAGGTTTTTGAGGTCTTGAGCATCAGTGAGTCCTCCCACCACATCTCACAGGGGCTGCAAAGCTGGTTTCTTTGCTGTGCTGCTGGATGAGCCCTCTCAAAAACCAGGCGTGTACGGACCGTGCAGAAGAAGGAGAGAACATATTGGGCGCAAAGTAATGTCAAATGAAATGGGCTTTTTTTTTCCCCCTCCCCCAGTGTTGGTTAGTAAATCCTTTTGATGTAGGAACCAAAAGTTTTCACAGCCAAATGCAGGTTGAAAGCAGCTTTGTGCCCATCCTGGTCCCTATGGTGGGCTGTGCCGCCTTCAAGCTCGCTGCTATTAATGCAATTAATCCCTTTCCCCATCATTCATTCATATAATTGCAAATATGGCACCGCATCTCCCATCCGTAGCAGCCCCATTGGTTTCAGACCAGACCCGGCTCGGTACGGCTCACAGTCGCGGAGGAAATACCATTTTACTACTGAAAAAAACAATTTTTTTTGTGGTTCAGATGCTGCAGCCGCCGGCAGCTTTGCCAAGAACTTCAGTTCTTACACAGGAAATGAGGCTCCTTTCAAAGCACCAGAGTGGGACTATATATATAGCCTCTCTGAAAAGATATTTAAAGAAACATATTGACACTAGCAAGAACAGGAAAAAATAGCTCCTGGCTGCGGGGAGCGAGGGCTGAAGGCAGCTGAGCCCATCCTGGGGGAGTAGGTGACACAGGGGATTAATTCATGGCTCTTCCATCTCCAGGAAAATGAGCTCCTGTGCTTTGTGCTGCGTGAACCCCCATGCTCTTGGTCTCCTGTCTTTTAATCGGAATTGGAGGTGCTTGGGATTGAATACAGCTTCAGCAGTGAAGAAATGAGTCATCTCAGCTCTTTTCAGCAAGTCCCTCTTAGGAACTTATTTCCATCCCCAGGGAAAGAAAATAATTTGTCTTTTACCAGATTAGGGGCTGCTTTTCTCTGTAGTGCAATCTGGGGTGGAGGGGCTTGGGGTTTTTTTAAATATATGCAGAAATAACCGAGGGTTTTAATGTGGTGATGGACTCCAGAAGCGGCTGAGCCTCGGGAGGATAAACAGGTTTGGTGCTGAAAGTGGGGAGACCTCTGCCACCGAGTCCAGGGGTCTGCTCCAGATGGGAACATGATGGTTTTAGACTACCAAGTGACAAGGGGAGATCTGCCCCAGATCATGGCAGAGGCTGAATGGGAAGTTGGGGATGCTGGGGGACGTTGCTGCCCCAAAACCCCTTTGCCTCTTGCTGAGCACATGCTGCCCTGATGGTTTCAAGAGGCTCTTTAAAATCTGATCTTTGAAATACAGAGCAACATGAACGACATGAGTTGAGGTTGTTGGAATTCGATGGCTCTGTAGTTAGAAGAGGGTTCACTGCTGAGAGTGTCCTCACCCTCTGAAATTCAGCCCGTTTAACTCCATCCTCCTGCAAAGCTGGGGAGAAGCAGCCAGGCAGGCAGGTTATTTTTACTAAAGAGGACTCTGGACTGAGTGTGGTCCCCTCTGCCAGCACCAGGAGTGACCCCTGAGCCTAGGGAATATGGTGGGGAAGGGCAGGTAGGACATGGACATCTGTCACAAGGAGAGTCTTGCTCTTCCAGGGGAAAAAGCTTCTGGACAGACCAAAATGAAGGGGCTGAAACTGCAGGAGGGACAATATTGGCTGAAGATTGGGAAACCAAGGATGGGGAGAAGGTGCCTGTTGCAGCTCCCAGCGCATCATCCCATGGGTGTGACATGGGGCCAGGCTGAGCATCACCCACCCTGGCACCATCCAGGACACGGGCACTGAGGCATGAGCCCCAGCACCCAAATGAAGACAATTAATGAATATTTAATGACAAATATTGACAATCATGTTTTAAAAGGCCATAAATCAACACATTGCAAGCAATGCTGGGAGGGCTGGTGAGGACTGCCCCAGGGACACCCCATTGCAGTCAGGAGAGGAGGCTTTGTGGCACAGCCCTGGTGGACTTGGTGCTGGTGCAGCTTAAAATCCGTTGTCCTTAAAGGGGTTTGACCCCTCTCCACTTTCCCCGAAGGGTGACCCATGCTGGGACAGTTGGGCCATGGGGCCAGCAAGCAGGGGGTCACACAGCAGCACAGGGGCTGGAGGAAGGGCTGGATCCTGGCCCTGATCTCTGCCACCAGCTTGGCTGATTTATTCTGTACAGTCACCAAATAAGAAAACTTCCTGGGGACAGACTGTTCCCCGGGTGACAGCAGAAACCAGCAGCGCAGCCGGTATTTTAGCCCGGATGTGCGAGTCCCAGCCCACGGCTGGACTAATTATACATTGTGAGCTGTTCCAGGCTAATCACAGTGGAAAGTAAATGATCCCTGGTCTACATGCAAAAGGTGAGGTTACTTGCTCAAAGAGGCATTTAATATTATATCATGGACTCATAGAGTGGTTTGGGTTGGAAATAATCTTCAAAGATCATCTAGTCCACCCGCTCTGCACTGAGCATCTCCCACTAGATCAGGTTGTTCAAAGCCCTGTCCAACCTAACCTTGAACACTTCTAGGGATGGTGGATCCACAGCTTCTCCAGGCAACCTGTGCCAGTGTCTCACCACCTTCATAGTACAACATTTCTTCTGTATGTCCAGCCTGATCCCACCCTCATTCAAACTAAAACTGTGTGTTAGCACACAGAGCTTCCTTTTGTAACCACAGAATTTTGGTCCCTTCTTTGGTGGGACATCTAGGCAGCTTGACAAGTCTCACACTGATGGAGAGTGCGTGGTGTAGGTTGGTTGTGGTCATGGTTAGTGTTGTACCATGAGGACCGGCTTAGCCTTGTGGTTACTGTAGGGTATGGCCATGGCCATGGCTTTCAACACCTTCAGTCCAGCACAAAGATGCTCACAGGTGGTCCCAGTCTCCTCCGCAGGCTTTGAGGTGGTATGTCCATGAGGTGTGTCTTGTAGCCTGTGCCTTCCCGTGGAGCTTGGTGCACGCTTGCTGATCCCTTCTTGCCCTGCATTTAGCTGACCATGGCAGTTTGGTGGTTGGACAAGCAGACACCATTGCATTGTCTTTTCCCACTGACGCAAAAAGCATCAGTGTGGTGGCTACAAAAGCTGTGTTACTGAAAAAACAGGTAGCTCCAGAGCTCACTCAGTTTATGCAGCTCATAGTGAGGTTACCAGCCTGTTTTTAAGGCTTTATCATGAAACTCAGGTTGCGAGGTTGACTTGAGTTGCCCAGATCTGCCATCCTTTGAGTCCTGAGGTGAAGACTCTTTGTTTCTTGGCTGTTGAGCAAACTAACAAAACCCTGCTAAGCATGCTTGCAGATCAGATTGCTGAAGCTGTGGTTACTTTATTTCAGGACTTCCATCATTTTCCATGGCTATTTTTACCTAGTCTGGCTGGTAGCCAGCTTGATGCAATTGCAATAAATCCTAGTTTAACAGCATCAGCCTGTGTCCTTCCTGGGTGGGTTTTTGGTCCTGCTGCCCCAAGCGCTCCCATCAGAGCTGTTGGCATCTGGGATTCTGCTCCTTGTGGTTCTCCCATGGTCTGGTGTTCACCACCCAGCTTTCCACCATGTTCACTGCTTCGCCGAGTGACCCGATTCCTGCGTGGGACGGTGCAGCCGCCCAGGAGGGCACGTTAAATATTTACCATGCAGAAAAGAGGCAAGTTGCAGCAAACAAAGGGACCCTTTGGGAGAAGAGGGTTCTCTTGCCAGGGCCGGGCTGGAGACTTGCTATTTATTGTTACCATTTGTCTTTTATTCCATGCGAGCAGCTCGGCGCTCTCTGGAGAGTGCACGACATCACTTTTTATTTTATTTAGCAGATGCTGGCTGGAAAATAGTGTTTTCCAGTCATTGTGTTCACATGGAAGTGAACAAGAATACAGGGTTTTGTAAGTGCAAATGGGGTTGCAAGGTGCTCGTGCCAGGACATCAGGGACACCCAGGAATTGTCCCTCCTCCTTCTGAGAGCCCAAAAAAGAGGTGATGGCATGAGTGCTGAGACCTCAGCAGAAGTCCTCACTGCCCTAGTGATGCATGTCCTGAGATTACAGCTCGCACCAAGCAGTGCTCCCCTGGGATTGGGTGTTTGGGTGTGGAAATGCTCCAGGCACGGCTGCAAAGAGCAATTTGCATCTTCTGCACAAGCAAGGTGTGGCCCTCAGGTCTCCATTCAGCTGCTGGTGAAGGTCACTGTTCATCCAGGTGTGGACTAAATGCAGTATCTGTGATCCACAAAGCAAGCACTGGTCAACACTTGCCCTTGCTGGTCTGTGACCATTGTGGTTTTCCCTTTCCTCCTGAGCCATGGTTACTGTGTGCACCAAACGTGCCATCTTCAGGTTGCTCCTTGGGGCCACCCAGTCCAGCTCTACAACCTTCAGAATTGCTCACAACAAAAGTCCCACACCACCGATTAGTGGGGTATGAAGATTTTCCAAGGTCTTAAGGCAATGCTGAAGTGGAGGCAGCAGGAGACTTACTTTTTCTGTGTTGAAGAAGTCAATGTAGACTAGGAATGGCTCCACCAGAAGAGATGATGACTTCTGCATTGAATAAATCAATGAAGTCATTGAAGATGTTTTCTCTTCTGGTGGAG
This sequence comes from Eurystomus gularis, assembly GCA_013400335.1. NCBI lineage: Eukaryota > Metazoa > Chordata > Aves > Coraciiformes > Coraciidae > Eurystomus > Eurystomus gularis. The sequence goes on along the minus strand of VZZY01010170.1, from coordinate 49,719 downwards.
CCATTCCCAGTCCATGACCTGGTGGAGACCTTGTGTTTTGCCAGCCAGAAAGGTGTTGTGCACTTCACAAATGGGAATAAAATGTTCCGACAGAGTCAGCAAGGTTTGACTGCTTCTGCGAGATAAATACTTGTCTGCAGAGGGCAAAGGGAAGTATTTTTGTGTTTGCTGAATTTTATGGTCTCATTCTGTTACCCAGAACTTGCATGGACCGTACTGTCCTGCTGGGATGTGTGGAGCAGGTGTCAGGCAAGGTTTTTAACCCCTTTAGCAGCCCACTTGGGGATTAGGGGTCTGCCTTTTGGTGCAGCTCGTTCCTCTCCATGGTCCCAGGAGAAGCTTTGTGCCCCAGCTCTGCTCATCATGGTACCTGCCACAGATGTCCACAGACGTTCCTGTGCCTCCCTGCCAAGCACAAAGCATCTCGTTGCTCTGGTGACCCAGACTTATGCAGGGTGATGGGTTGGAGGGTCACATGCAGCATGGCAGGAAGCTGGACCTTCACTATTCCTCTTGCACAGAAGTGGCGAGAGGTGACGGGATGACTCTGGGCATGACAACACCAATATTTCAGTGGGTGGGATCCAGCCTGGAGTTTCTGCCATGTCCCAATTATGGGAATTGTAGAATTGATTTATGGGAAATAGAGTTTTTTGCTCACTGTTTTAATAAGGCAGAAAAATCATGTGGTCGGTTCACCACACCCACCACCCTCTCTCCTTGTGGCACCTCAAAAGGTGATGTTAGCTGAGGAGCTGGGTTGAGCAAGACCATCTCCTGGCTTCACTTCTCTCCTGGTGAGATGCTCTTGGCCTCGATGGGAGGACACGCTCCCCTCTTGTTTGTCTTACTGGCTATTGCAGTCCTGCTCCAGCTCTTTTTATAGCTTGGAAAGAAGTGCCTTGAGTTTCTGAGTCGTCTGGGAGGCCAAGCACACAGGGAGGAGCCGCAGCTAGAAATAGGGCTGCTCTCTGCTTATGCATTCCAGTTTTATTATTTTTTTAGCTGAGATGTCCAAGTTTGAAGAGTCCCGCTGCCACAAGGGCCGAGCTGGGAACCATATCCCGCATTTTTTCCACTCACACTGGGTCTTCTTCCTCCTCTGCCTTATTCCCAGTGCCCTCACGCCAGCCATTGAGCCCCATGAGATGGCTTTTCCAGGAATGAGGTCTCTCCCCCCCGCCTGTGTTTTCCATAACCCCAGATTTCATGCCTCAGCGTGGCTGGTTTGGCAGAAGAGCTCCCTGTGTGCCAGCGGCGTTGGCCAAAGCTGCAGAAATTAATAATGTCTGGGGGGGGTGGATGAGTGATCAGGTATTTGCTAAAGCTGCTGGGTGGTGAGCACAGAGCTCAGACAAAATGTTCAGTGATTTCTGCCCACTGGGAGGGAAGCGAAGCTTCGTCTGCTGCACAGCCGCCAATACATGGGAGGAAAAAGGAGAGGACAGCGTGTTTGATAAAACCTGTGGTTTTCAGCCCTTTAAAATTAGCTGGGATTTTAGCAGTGCAAAGCTGGGGCAGGGATGTGGGCAGAGCTGCCCAAGGGTCTGCTCCTCTCCCATGGGAGAGGGGGATAATTAACCAGATCATCTCTAGACTTCTCCGTTAATCCCTTAATACGGGGATACCACTCATGAGCACGCCATGGCTGCAGTCTCCCCCTCCAAGAGTTTTTGTCATACAGGGACCATTTTGGGTCCCTGCTGCCGGTTCTATGCTGGTCTCTGTGGTCCCCGTGGTGTGTGTGAGCATCGTTCAGGCAGCAGGGCTGTCCTGGCCAGGACACGCTGATGTGACATCGATGCCTGCTGGGAACGGGACATACCTGGGAAAAATTTATCTGAGGGCAAATCTGAACCAATTCTTTCTTCTAATCAGCTGTCGTGTGGAAATGGCAATTAGCCAGGCTGTCCCTGTTACATCATTTATTATTATTTTAACCCTTTTTCCTCACTTTCCTCCTGCTTTTCCTGCAGCTTTCTGCTGCATTCTCTGGCTCCAGGAGCAGTTGCTCTCTAGTTATCCAGTTTGTCTTCCCATCAGCAGGAAAAATGGATTTTGCCTGTGGTCCTCTGGCTGGTGCCTCGCTCAGCCATCCATCCACCTTCACCCAGGCGAGTCTGATCCCTGTGGATTTTGTGTCCGAGAGACTGGCTGTCACTCTCCAGCTTTCACAGGAGCCCTTGTCCCCACTTCATGCCGGTCAGCCCTGTCACCATCCAGCAGAGCCTGTCCCTCGCAGGAGGATGCTCTGGGGGCAGTGAGAACCACAGTCCCCTGTGCTGGGCTGGCCTGGCAGTGACTGACAACTGCTGAATTGCTGAATAACAATAAAAATGGGTGCTTTTGGTAGGATTTGATTTTAAGTACTTGAAAAACTTCTCTGGGAGAGCGGGATGGAGCTGTGGCATGTGGCTGGTTTGCTGGCGTGGGCGCTGTGTCACAGATGGAGGTGATGGAGAGTTTGGGATGAGGTGCCTGTTCCAGCTTAGCTCTTGATACACAGCCAGGAGCACACCTTTTGTCTCTGGAGCTGATACCTCATCATTTTGGTGTCCTGTGTGCCCCTCTGCCAGTGCTGCATGCCCAGCCTCAGGCAGGCAGGAGGTGGTTGGCAGCGATAACATCATGCGTGCTCCGGGGGTTGTGATTTGCTTTCGAAAGCAGAGATTTCCCTCTCAGATTATAGCCTCTGATTTCGTGAAACTACATGGAGATACTGGGGCTGCCCTTCCCTCCACGCTGTTTAACTCTGGCAGGGGTTTTTGCAGCGTGCAGAGCCCTTCAGCTGCCCCAACTCCCAGTCCTGCACTGGGCTGGGGCTGTGGTGTGCAGGCAGGGCAGTGTTCAGGGATCTCCTGTCCCCGGTAGCCATGGGGACAAGCTCTGCATCCCCCCTAACTCCATCCTGCTGATGATGATGCATCATCTTGCTCACAGGCCAAAGGAAGCAGAGAGCAGAGTGGTGGGTGCAGCACCTCCACCCCCTGAGCCTGGCCCATGTCCCTGTGGGATCACTCATGGGGGAGCACTAGTAGCTCCCAGCACGGGGACATCTCCTCCTGCTGCCGGAGGGGCTCCTGTTGGAGCTGCCTCTCGCTGTCTATGTCCAGTCCAAGTGCCTCTCATCCATTTTTCCTGTCCTGTGGGGCGGTGCAGGCGTGTTTTCCACACCTGGAGCCCAGAGGGTTTTACTCTCTTGGTTCATAGAATCATAGAGTCATTTACGTTGGAAGCAACCTTTAAGATCAAGTCCAACTGTTAACCCAGCACTGGCAGGGCACCACTGAACCATGTCCCTCAGCACCACATCTCCACAGCTTCGAAACTCCTCCAGGGATGGGGACTCCACCACTGCCCTAGGCAGCCTGGGCCAGTGCCTCACAGCCCTTTCAGTGAAGAATTGTTTCCCAATATCCAACTTAAACCTTCCCTGGCACAACTTGAGGCTGTTTAATTTTGTCCTGTTTCTTGTTCCTTGGGAGAAGAGACTGACCCTCACAAACCTCCCCTCTCTGGCTGCGGTGAAGAGGCAGGAACAGGACAGTGCAACCCTTTCTTCTTGGGCTGGGTGAGCTGAAGGGCGTGCTGGCACGCACTCCAGCCAGCAGTGTTTGTTTTCGAACAAGGAAAACGAGTAAAAACTAATATTTGGATCTCGGGAAGGGATTTCGCAGCCTTTTGCACGGAATCGTGCCTGCGATTCCCCCGTTGGTAAGCGTCAGGCAGCAATAACACATGAAACACAGTTTCCTTTATACGCTGGGGTTTTTTCCACCTCGGGCTCCACCCTGTGTCCCAGCGGAGATCCCTGCTCCGGCTCCGTGTGCTCCCTGGGCGCTTTCCACACCCAGCAAGCAGGCAGCTTGCCAGGTGCTTTCAGCCCGGCCAAGTCATGGAGCTGCTTGTAGGGAGCATCACCTGCGGTGGGGAGCATCTGCAGGCACAGGAGGGGTGTGGGACCTGGGGAGCATGGCCTGCTGGTACTCCTGAAAGAGCACACGGAAAGCTTGCACTCGTGTAGCAGAAAGGGACTGGCTTATTTTCCAGTTATACATCCATCAGAGAACATCCTTTGTGCCTCCTCTGCCCCATGCTGCTCCTCTGCAAGGGGAACGGACACCTTGAGCTCTGGTTACAGCTGCCAGCAGAGTGTGGTGGCCTGGGCACCAGGGAGGGCTGCTGGAGACTAGGGTTTGGGGACCACGGTCATGGTGTAACAGAGCTGGACACTTGCTTCTGAACTCCCGGCAGATCCCATGAGGATGCACACAGAGCTCCAGCCTGCTCCAAGTGCTGCCAGCCTTTGGCCATCTTTGGGTTAGGTCCTACTTTCCCTATTAAGAGAGGCTGAGAGAGTTGGGGTTGTTCAGCCCGGAGAAGAGAAGGCTCTGGGGAGACCTTCTTGTGGCCTGTCAGTACTTAAAGGGAGCCTATAAGAAAGATGGGGACAGACTTTTGAGCAGGGCCTGTTGCCACAGGACAAGGGGTGATGGTTTTGAACTAGAAGAGGGAGATTTAGACTAGAGAGAAGGAAGAAATCTTGGACACTGAGGGTGGTGAGAGCCTGGCCCAGGTTGCCCAGAGAGGTGGTCGATGCCCCATCCTTGGAAACATTGCAGATGAGGTTGGCCGGGGCTCTGAGCAACCTGCTCTAGAGTTGCAGATGTCCCTGCTCAGGGCAGAGGGGTTGGACTGGATGAGCTTTAAAGGTCCCTTCCAGCCCAAACTTTCTGATTCTGTGTATTTATTAAGTATATGTAGGCTTAGGTCTACATGGGGGAGAGAGGAGCAGGTTCAGCCATGGGGTATCATCCTGGCGCTGATCGCCTGCTGCATATGAGGGGATGCTGGGCAGTGAATTAAAGATGCCATTTTTATCTGTCATTGGGACATGAGTTTGTTTGCTCCACCATTTCCCCCCGGCACTTTGATCTCCTTGGGTCTGGTGGGGTCTGCAAACCCACAGCTCTTCAGAGCTCACAGCACTCTGGCACTTCTGGGAAGCAGCTCTCTGGGAGATGGGGAGGTGGACAAGAGGTCTCAGCAGCGGAGCTGGGGGGTGAGAGAGCTGGGAAGCGACCTGCGACACCAAAGAAAGCAGAAAAACCTCCGGGAGCACTTGGCGGAGGAGGCGGCGTTGCTGCGAGCTGGCGTCACCCGCTTTGCTCGACCTCTCCCTGCAACCGTGCAGCGCTTAAATATGAACATACTCAGAGCTGGAAACTTTCCCGGGGCTGTAAATATGTTGCCTATTTCCTATAAATACTTTTGCCGCTGCCCGTTAGCTAGAGGCAGGCTCGGCGTCCCTCCGCGTCCCTCCAGCAGCGTTTGCAGGCTGCAGGCAGGGTGCGGTCCGGCTGCAGGGAAAACATTTTGCTGTGGCATTTCCCAACCTCTTGCATCAGGTGGTTTCGTTTCAGAAGAGTTTGTTCCTCGTACGATGCGGATATGCTGAAGCTGTTAACATTTATGGCTTGTTGGAGGTGCCGAGGTGTGCGTCCGCATTGCAAATCTGCACGGAGCACCCGCTCAGCTCCCATCTCCCCCTTCTGCTCTGTCTTTTGGGTTTGTGTGGAAATAATGCTCAGGAGAAGGTGTGAGAAGGTCCTGGGTGGGGGGTGTGCAAGTCTTGGCTGAGCATTGAGCTGAAGCATCACGCGGATGGCATTGCCACTGGGTCTGTGGGTCTCAATTCCAGGGACAAACAAAAGCAGATAATTAAAATGATTCCTCTGATGGGGCAATTTGAAGATCATCTAAGACAGAGGTTTGGAGACTACTGAAGGAAGGGAGAGACGGAGGGAGGGGTCTCCATTTGAGCTGGGAGAGGGAGGAAGGCACCTGATGCTGAAGATATTTTGGCATGTCTTTGTCTCCAGCCCCATGGGCACCAGTTGTGTTCCACATGAAGCCTCCAGCTCCCCAGACAAAGCCTCCAGGGCAGAACTTAGGGGCTTCAAAAGGAAATTGGAAGAAGCTGTGTTTTGTCAACCGTCTTCAGAATTATTGGTGGCACTGATCCAGATATGGAGGGGCTGCAAGGTGGAGAAGCGTGGACAAAGTCAGGGCCCATTGATGGGCGTAAATGGCCCCATTGGTGGGGATAGATGCTGGGGGCATTTACCCCCATAGACCTCTGGGGCTTGCAAGAAAGTGGGTGACAGAGGAGCTCTGGGTCCTGGCAGCCCAGGGAGCAGCGAGGTGAGAAATGTGGGAGCAGAGCACAGTGCTGATGGTTCTGTAGTGCAGCTATGACTTTTGCTAACCCTGTTTCCTTCTTCTGGGTGTTTTGCTTATCTCGGTGTCAGCGTTAGGCTTACAAGAAGGAAGCAACTAACTACACTGGTGCTTTGTGCGTGTGTAAAGGAAGACCGAGCCTTGGCTGGAGTTGAGAAGGGTTTCTAGATAACCTGCACCTACAGATGGATCTGCAGGGGACACAGAAGAGATCTGCAAGTGATGAGCAAGTGGTCACATACATAATAGCTGAGGTTAAGCATGCAGGTTTACATCCCACTGCCATGATTCATTTACCCACAGTTGTTACCATGGCTGCTGACGGCTGTCATTTTGGATCAAGGACTTCAGGTGGTGCTTTTCCGAGACATCAGAGGATGGGGAAGTGATGCAGCCCAGGAGACACTTGGCTTTCTGGGATGCAAGCCCACATTGGTGGCTCATGTCCCATTTGTCACCCACCAATATCCTCTAGTCCTTCTCTGCAGGACCACTCTCCATCCGTCCATCCATCCATCCATCCTCCAGTCTGTGCTGGTATTGGGGGTTGCCCCAACCCAGGTGCAGGACCTTGCACTTGGCCTGGTTGAACTTCATGAGGTTCACATGGACCAACCTGTCCAGGTCCCTTTGGATGCCACCCCATCCCTCCAGCATATTGACTGCACCACTGAGCTCCATGTCAAGGTCTAGGGTGTCCTAGCCCTCCACACCAGGTGGGGAATGGGAGTTTCTTCTGCCCCAGGTTTGGATGGGAGGATCTCCCTGGCTCCTTGCAGCATCAGCAGCAGGGTGAAGCAGCAAGTGGGGAGGTTGCTGCTCCTCCCGTGTCTCGCTTTCCCTTTTGCATTTTTAATCCCGTTGGTTTTGTGGAGCTGCTCACTGAGCTCCTGCTAACCTTGGAGCGGCCCTGTCCGCCGGCACTGTCTGAGCCATGTTCCACCAGGTTCATGCAGCTGCTGTAACACCAACAGCTATAGATTGAACAAGGAGCTAAAAATAACCAACGATCAATAATAGCAGCACGAGCCCCGACTTATTTTGTGATTTTTTTTAAAGAAAATCTGTATATTGACAACACAACAAAGCAGCTTCCTGTAAAGGCAGGAGGGATAATGGAGCTGGGCTCCCTGCCCTGGCCAGGGGCTGCCAGCGGCACCGGCTTCACCCATCGGTCCCGACGGATTGCCCACCCTGGGAACCCTGAATGTATCTTCTGCTTGGGGCGATGTGGAAGGGCAGCACTTCTGCTGAGCTCCCCCAGCTCGGTCCCCACTGAAATAACCACCCTGGGCTGCCCGCTCCTGCCCGCGCTGCCTGCTCCCTGCCCGCACCCGCCAGCCCTGGACCCGTGCCCACTTCAGGCTGATCTGCTTTTTCCTCTCGCTTTCACATGCCTAGGAAACGGCGGCATTACAAGGATTTGAAAGTGGCCTTGAGCTTTTTAAGCACTGCTCCAGGGCGGATATTTTTCCTAAATCAAGATTTGCAAAGGTATTTGGGCATTAGTTGACCGGGGAGATTTCCAGAAGTGTTGGAGCACCCAAACACCCTTTAAATGTCTCCCATGTGAGTGCAGGTTTGGTACTGAAAAGCAGCTGGTTGACCAAGACTGTGATGATTTGGGGGATATTTTTTTACATCATATTGTTTTCTGAAGGGTTTTCTGAAGGTTGTTGGTTACTGGATCCCTTCTGGAAATCACGGTGGTGTGGGATCAGCATGGGAGGGGTTTGGCTGTATTGTGGTGTCTGAGTCCAGAAAAACTCATCACACCTTCAGCTTCTGCTGATGTGGCTGCTCTGTCCCTATATCCCAAATAACCCATGGTGTGGTGCCGGCTGTGGGGAGGGTGCCCAGGACAGGTCTGGGCTCTGTTTCGAAAGATTGTGGATCATCCAGGAAAGCTGTTCTTTGTTAGGATGCTCTAACCTCCCAGCTCAGTGGCAAAAAAAAGCTGTTGCCACAAATGATGATGGCGAGGTGGTGAGTGCTCCAGGTCTGGAGAGTTGCTGAAAAGAGCTAAAACCTGCAAAACAGAAAATAAATAGTTTTCCAAGTGCTCAGTGGTTTTCCCAATGAACTTGCTCTTCTGCTTCATCCCTAGAGCTCTGAAAACCCTGGGATTCTGGACATCCCATATCAGAAAGATGCTCCAGCAGCACCTTGCGTGGTTAAGCCACGGGGCAGGGCCGGTTTATTGAGGCTCACCAGTTATGTGAGCTAAGAGAGATGCTCTGGGAAGATGGGTTTAAACTGCTCCTACACTGGAGCAGCTGGAAAAAAAAATATTGTTCCGTGAGGAAAATGAATTTAAGAGACCGTGAATCCGAGGGGTGGTTTGAGAGCGTGACTCCCATTTGGTTCCTTCCCTCGGGGAAGACTTGGGAAATACAGAGAGATCAAGAGGGAGCAACAGATATTATTAGTCATCCAGGGGGAGGCGGCTGCAGGGGAAGAGGGTTTAAAAGGCTTCTGAGTATTTTTAGACCTGGAAAAATGAACAGTAGCAGGGGGGAGGAAGAAGCAAGGAGACCTTTGAGAGAGTCCTAAGTGCTTCTTGGAGCACAGCAGTCCAGGCTTTCTGTGCCATCCAGCCCCGAGCATCAGCTCAGATGGAGATCTGCTCAAACAGAAGTAGGGGATGGAAAACCAATAAAAGAAAATGCCTTTTACATCATTACCTGACGAACCTCATCAAGCTGGCTGTAATGACAAAAGGCCACATTTGCCAAGACGTTTTAGCCCTAATTCCCTTCGTTCTAACAGGAGTCAGTTGCTGAAATAGAATTTAAAAGCTGCTTGTGGAGCCTCTAGCAGGCTCAGGGAAGATGCTGAACATCTCTTTCTTCTTCATCCATCGTGGTCCAGACTGCACATACCATCCCAGCAGCTCACAGGAGAGCAATGGAGCTGCAGGGTCTGAAGGGTGTTTCCAGCAGGGTGTAAAGAGTCTCGGAGTACAGCACCAGAGGAGGTTAAATACAGCTGGGGGCGAGGAGGAGGGGGTGTCTGCCTCTCTGGATCAGCCGGGAAGACTGGGCTTGGACTAGATGACCTTTAAAGGTCCTTTCCAACCCCAAACATTTTATGATTCTATGATGAAGGCACTTGGGGGACAGGATGAAGTGAGGGGCTTGCTCCCCCCAGTTCTCCAGGGAAGCAGCCCTTGCTTTGCCTTCCCTATTCCAAGCTGGGCAAGGTCCCTTCCTACCCCCTGAGCCAGGGGGGTTGAGTGAGGCAGCACCTTTGATGTCTTGTGGTTCTTCAGCAGCACCTTCAATGCATCCCCAACATCCCCCCCACTGCCTCAATTTGTGAGGCAATTCCCTCCATCCCAGCTGGAGTGCATCCACTGTGGAGAGGCTTGCTAGGGCTGGTCCTCCATGAGCTCACACCCAATTTCTGGGATGGGATGCAGGCACCTGGGATGATGTGTGTGGGTTTACACACCCAACTGGGATGCTCTATATATCCCTCCCCCAAGCTCCTGCCGCAGTGGCACGGAGATTTAGAGCAAGTTAACTTATCACGCAGCCTTCGGTGGATTTGTGCGAGTGAGTTCAGTATAATATATCTATATATTTGTATCTATAGCAGTTGAAGGGAATTGGAAGCAGAGCTGATGCTCCTGCAGCTGCAAAGATCAGCAGGGCAGTGCCTCAGCATCTTTACAGGAGCCCCTGGGAATAACCATGGGGGTTGGACTAGATCTCTACAAGTCCCTTCCAACCCCTACCATTCTGTGATTCTGTAACCTGGGAGCACTGTCTGGGGCAGAAGCAGCTCTCGTGTGCCAGCACCAGCGTTTCACCATGGTGATGTGGTGAACCACAGCAGGGAACTCCCATGGGCTCAGTAAAGCAAGAAGAAAATGACTTTCACCGCAATGCACCCCTGTAGTGGTGGGGTTTCTCCCCATGGGTCACACCTGAGCCCCAGCATGGTCATGTGTGCTGCCATCCCTGCTCCCTGCTCAGTGCTTTCAGCTTAGGGAGCACAGCTTTGCTTGTCTCTGGAGAATTTGGGTTTCCCTTTGCTCTGAGGACCCTCCCAAATTGCCTTTAAATTAATTTTTAGGTTTTCTTCTAGAGCTGCCTTGGCTCTTATTTTTGGCCACTATCTGAAGACCCCCCATTGCTGCATTGCTGTGAAGCTGGGTGGACTTGGAGCTCTCTCCCTGTTCCCCGAGTGCTTCCTGGTGGCCTCCAAAGTCTGCACTTTGCCAGCTGGAGCGGCTCAGCCACAAGGAACCACAAAGCAGCTGGACACCTGCGTGTCCCTGCTCTGCAGCATCCATGGGAGACCATCGATAACAGCAAGAACCATCTTCTCTCTGAGCTGGCTTTAGCACCAGCTGAAATGTTTGGTTCAGGGACGAGCTTGCGTCAAAGCTTGATTTTGAAAAATAAGGTTAATGACGATGAGCTGACTTAATTTGTGGGATTAAGGAGGGATGTTGGGAGCACAAAGCCTGTACGCAGGAGGTGGGCAGCTTGGCATGGCTGCACACAGGTTTCGATGGTATTACACAGTGTCATTAGCAAATATGGCTAAAGGATGGATCCTGCTTATTATTTTACAGTAATCTATTTGCAATGTCTATTTCCCATGCAGGTGGCATTGTAGGAAACGTCATATCCCTGCTGTGCAGGGGTAGGGGGATTTGGTTTTGCTCCAGAGGATGCTCTTTGGTTTTGGCTGTGCCTTGCGGCGTGTGGTCTTTTCATACCTGCCTTAAGGTCTCTTCATGCAAATGAGGCATTAAAACCCCATGGCTAAGTGCTAATTGCAGGGCTGTGCTTCTGGAAACCGTGCTCTAGGAAGCATGGACCGCATCCGCAGGACATCCCAGGACAGCAAGGCGGTTGTGGTATTGGGTTCAGAGCAATGCTCAACCCAGCTAAGGGTGAATTAATTAATTCCAGGATCCCATTAAGCCAGGGGGAACACCAGGCTCGGGGCTGGGCTGCACAGGACACAAGCGGCTGGGAATCTCCGTGGGGAGAGCACAAAGCCTGTTGCCCCTTCCCAACCACGGTGCTCGATTCTGGGTTGGTCACCTCTGCTTTCGGGGCCCGGGCACCCTGTCCCGGGGATGCCAGGGACATCCTGGCCTTGCTGTGCCTCCTGTGGCCAGCGCGGCAGAGGCTGTTCCTGCTCTGCACACATGCTGTCATGCCTGTCATGATAGAGGCACGTCCATGATGGGGCAGGTACCCATGATAGGGGCAGGTATTCGTGATGAGACAGGCACCTGTGATAGGGGCAGGGCAGGTAACCACAACAGAGACAGGTACCCATGATGGGTCAGGTATCTGTGACAGGGGTAGAGATCTGCGATGGGGGCAGGCATCCGCAGGTGGTCACGATAGGAGCAGTGATGGGGGCAGCTCCCAGAGGAATTTGGCTGCTGCTTGAAACCATCTGGTCCAGCAGAAAAACACTGAGCCGTGTACCTGCAGTGCTGCCGAGCAGTGCTGGCTGTCCGTCTGTTTGTCTGTCCGCCCCAAGGAATCGCAGCAGAGGTTTAACAGCCACCCAAGGAAAACATGACCTGGGTCCTGGCCCCAAAAGCTGCCTCACCCACCCAGGGCTGGGATTAATTGGGTGGGGTGGGTGTGGAGCTGGGTGCTGGGGTGGCCACGCTCTGTCCCGGCAGGGATGTGGGATCCCGTTATTAAAGAGCGGCCGAGTCGCCGTCCTCGAGTAAGTGGCTGAGCCGTGACTAGACTGTAGTAATCCCGGGGGATTAGCGTGTTCGCCAGGGCCAGCACCGCAGGAGCGTTTTTTTTCTTAAGGCCCTGAAGCTTCTCCTCTGCCTTCAACCGAGGGGCAGCTGCGATGCTTCTCCTCCTCCCTGCTTTGGGCTTGCTTTTAGGGCATCACAGGAAAATAGAAGAGCTGTTTGGGTTTCTTTCATGCCTCCCGTTGGAAGATGCTAAAATGCTACTTCAGCACTGGTAGGAGCTGGGAATAAAAACAAAATAGTCCTGCCTGGGTCGTGTCTGTCCCATGGCAGGGCGGCAATCCCTGCTCGGAGTGCCAGCGAGGGGCGGTCAGCGCGCTGCGCCTGCCCGCGGATGGTGGGCTGAGGCCGGGGGACTCATTCACCACGCCGGTTTAATTGCTTTTGTTGTTGGAAGCCAGATTGCGACAGCCAAGCGGGCTCCTGGGCAAGGGAAACCCTCTGCCGGTCACCGGCCAGAGCCTCGGGTGTAATTTCTCCAGCTCCAGGCACAGAGATGGGGCAGGGGATGGGGCGGGCAGGCAGGGGAAGGAGCAGAGGGGTGCAGGTGGGACAAGGGATGGGGCAGGAGATGGAGCAGGGGATGGGGCAGTGGGGCAGGAGATGGAGCAGGGGGGCAGGGGATGGGCCCGGCTGCACCGGAGGAGGACCGATGCAGAGCCCCCCGCCCG
>VZZY01010170.1:11198-36618 GCA_013400335.1 Eurystomus gularis | reverse complement strand
CCCGCCCCGGCAGCTCGCAGGGCATCCAGGTCTACCCCGGAGTGAGGGTTCGCATCCAGCCCGGCTCCTTCGCAGGGAAGTTCGGGAGCCCCCCGATATCGGCGGGTCTTGGGGTGAGATCGGGAGGGGCTTGGGGTGGCAGCCGGAGCCGGGCGCCCCCTCCTTGCGTTATCGGGGGGCTCGTCCAAGCGGTTACAGCGGGTCCCCCCCACCCCCGTGCTGCTGGAGCCCCGCTGGGTTCGCTCCCACCCACCCGGTTAAGTCGCTTTCAGCTCAGCTGGGTTCAGGTGGTGCCACCAGCACCCGTGTCCCCACGCAGGCTGCTGCTGGCGCAGCCCGTTGGGGCAGCCCCTCGCCCGGGCATTAGGGATGGAAACCAGTTTGGGGTGAAAAGTGGGTTTCTAGGGTCGGTCGCAGTCATCCCCTGCACTGCTCGCCTGGGAAGAAGGGTTTTGCTTTTCACGGTGCTCTGGCAGAGCTGGGTTAAGGATGGGGAAGGTTCCTCAGGTGCAGCATGGAGCCCACGCGGTCCTGGCTGTTCCCAGCTCCATTGCAGGATCTAGAGCTTCCAGAGGGATAACAGGCGAGGGATGCCCTGTCCTGCCCGCGGAGCTGTGGCTCAGTGGGTGGTGTTGGAAGGATTTCCACTAAAGCTGCCTTGGCACCACCAGGCTCAGCATCTCCAGGGCATCCTAGCTCTGCAGAATTCAGGAGCATCCCACTAGTGTCCCCAACACCCTGAGTGTTCCCGCCAGGGTGAAACTTCCAAAGGCAGGCGGGTCCTGGGATGGCAGCTGATCACCGAAACGTGCGTCTGGAGATGAGCTCTCCCTGTGTCCTGCAGCCTGGCTCCTTTATTTCTTCCTGTTCCAAAAAAATGACCAAATATTTGTATTTTCTGGGAAGCAGAAGACTCTGGTTGGGACCACGGGGAATGTTTCAGGAATACCTGAAGGTAGCAGAGGACCTTCATGAACCATTGACCCTGACAAACACAGCCATCCTCCCTCCCCGGACAGAAATCACTGCTGCTGGAAGAGATTATCTTGGCATAAAATCCCCACTTAAAATGAAAAGCCCAGCAAATGGGGCAGCTCCCGGGAAAGGCTCCGGCTGTGGCTGAGCCAGGTGGGCAACGTGGGGCAGGAGTGATGGAGTGTCCGTAGCAATAATTAAGTGAGAAGGGAAATGAGTGTTTTTCATGGAGAGCGGGGGTCCTGGGGAGCCTCCTGGTTTTTCTTGGATCTAGCCCCCATGATGGGGTCTGGTTGTGCTGTGGGGTCTCCAGTTGCGGCAGGTCAGAAGCACCCATGTTGATCCTTCATGGTGGTGAAGTTGACCAAAGCACTCCTCAAGCTCTTCTTCAGCCTCAGTTGACTTCTCTTTTCACTGTTACTTCATCTGGAGACTTCAAAGGGATCCGAAGTTTTACAGTGTCAATTTCCCAGATGGTCCTTGGTGAGGTTTGGCTTCTGTAGCCTCGCTCTTTCCCCAAAATTGGTTTTCTCGCCTTTTTTTTTTTTTCCCAAAGGTTCATCTGCGTGTTGGAAAAGTCCATATTCCTTAAACTGGACTTAAAATCTGCATGTCCAAGTAATTAATGTGCATAAATTGTTTATGGCACTGGAGATAATTCCAGTCACTGGTGACCAGCCCAGCTCTTCCCTCCTCACATCAGATACCTCGCTCAAGTCCTTGGGACCCACCACATGTTTGTTGGGTGGTTGTCTTCCCTTTGCTTGCCTTGGAGGTGGAGGAGTGATCGGATCGCGCTGTCTCATCCTGCCTCAGCTCGTGTGATGATGGTGTTGAACTCATTATTTTCACTGGAGGCTCTGGAAAGGCCAGGAGGAGCGATGGGTTAAGGCCTTGCACGTGCAAGGGCATCAACCTTTCCTTTGATGCCACCCTGCTGCCCTCAGGAGGAGCTGGGAGCTAGTGGGGTGCTCTGTTCACTCACATTGTACACTCACAGTGTGTATCCTTCAACTTACTTGCGTTTTCCTACCATGATAAGGGTACTACAGCTCACATTGCAAAGGCCTTGGTGGGAGTTGGATGGCCACTGTCAACCTCTTGTGTCTCCTTGTGGGGTGGAGACTTCTGAACATCACATCACATCACCCCTTCCTGGCCTGACACAGATGGTTTCTCCCCTTGAAGAACTGCCTGTGCTGGAAAAGCTCCTTGATAACACTCAGGTCAGGCTTTGTTGTGCACCAGAGAGCACTGATGCTGGATTGACCAAGTGTGACATCAATTTGAAGTCATCATCCTCAATCTCAAGAGAGCAGACTCAGAGGTGGCAATGCCAGGGCAGGTCTCTGCCAAGAAGAACCTCATGGTGATGCTGTCAGCTTTCAGTGTGGCTCACAGAGTCCATGGCCATCTTCCTGGTGACTCCGGTTTGGAGTGTCTTGTGTGCCACTGCAGTAGAGTAGGGTGTGGGGAAAGGTGTCCCCAAACACCCACCTGAGACCCCCATGCTGGTGTCCCTTGGGATTCAGGGCTGTCTCTGCTACATCTTGGTCCTTCTTCTCCTAATGGCATCCAAGCTGGTGGCATTGGCATCTCCTCCTAGATCATCTTGAGCCACCACTACTGGGAGCAAACCCCAGCAGATGCAGCGAGGTTTCGGGGTCTCTAACACCAGAGGCCATCATTGCTTTGGGGAAAATGTGGTGGTTTTTATGACCTAAGCGAAGGGAAATCTGAGGCTTGTGTCATTTGGGGGATTATTTCTCATCTGCTGGGAGCAGAAGGTGAGAAGAATAGCAGTGGCACCTTCAAGGAGATGTTCACACAGACCTGCTGCAGGTGCTTCATCCCTGGAGCAGCCCCAGCGCGTAGCCGGGTGGGAGGGAACCGCTTTCTTCCTGAACTTATGGATCCGGCAGTGGATGCAGCCAGGTAGCCTGGATTAAACAATGGGAAGATGTTTCTCCTCTGGCTCCCCATTCAAAGGGAGCACTTAGGACCGAGCAGGTTTGTGCTGAGCATCCTCTTATGCCGTACGTAAGAATATATACGTGCACATACGAGTGCACGGCAGCCAGTGCTGCCTTTCTGCCGTCCTTCCTCTCCACTGCCAGCGGGCACAAAGCCGGGCTCACTCCCTGCTCCTGCTGCTGCTGTCGAAGGCCACGGGCACCTGGCTGCTTCATGGAGGAGGGACCATGGCCACCCTGGCTGTCCCCAGGAGCCCTCGCCAGCGTGGTGCTGAGTGCTCCCAGCGTTATCCATCCAGCTTTACTCTGAGATTTTGCCAGAGAAAAACCTTTCCTGAGCCCCGGCGAGGCTGTGATTTGCTTTTAGCTGCTGTTGGCGAGTGACGTTTCAAGGGAGACGTGTCCTCCAGAAAACTTTCCTGTGCCCTGCACATGCTCCGGGGCCAGAGTGAAGCTTTGCTAGGCTGGGATTTGCATTTTAATTAAGCTCATGGATTATTTTTTTTTTTCAGGGCTTGTTGTAGACAGGTCTCCCTCCTCGCTCGTTTTCCCCGGAGCGTCTGCAGGGCTTGGTAGCGAGTGCTTTTCCAGAGGTATGCTCCGTCCCAGCTCTCCATTTATAGAAAGGAATTAAGGAGAAATGAGGGAGCATTACTAAGAGGATTTGCGCTGCGACTTACTCGGTTTCTCCAAATTATTTGCAATAGCTCTGGATTCTTTAATCAAAGCTCATTTCCTTTTGGAAGTGAAAGGAGTCGTGGGAAGGTGCCGTGCAGTGTTGGGGCAGAGCTCAACTCCTCACCCCTGAATGGGAGATTTGCAATTCGGAGGAGACCAGGATCGTAGTTTGGGGAGATCTGGCAGGGAAATGAGGGTGTGCAGATGTGTGTGTGGAAAAGAGGTGTTTCTTAGCACTCAGAAAGCCACCGTCACTCTGTCCTGGGTCCCTCCGTGCAGTTTTGGGCTCCTCTGTCCCTGTCCCTGAAACCCTGAGGTGTTTCAGTTGACATAGGCCATGGTTGGGGGGGTCACCCCAGTGCGGAGCCATTGGTGGCTTGGCTCTACTGTGTCATTTGCCTATGAGAGGAGCTGGGCTGAGTCAGGGGTTGGTGGGTCCCACGGGATGTGGTCCAGCTTGCCCCAAGGGCTGGCAGCATTCCTGGCCAGCAGTCCCATGGGAATGGCTCTAAATTCCCCCTGGACGGGGCTATGGTGGCTTATCAAGCCACAGGAAAGACCTTACATGGGTTTCTGGGGACCCTCTGGGTGCTGCAGAGGAAGGAGAAGCTGCCTGGGCAGGTCCCACCGCTCCAGGGCAGAGACACTAGGTTGGATAGTGCCTGAGCTGTATAACCTAACTCTGCACCTCTAAATGAAGAAAGGCTGAGAGGGTTGAGGTTGTTTGGCCTGGAGAAGAGAAGGCTCTGGGGAGACCTTCTTGTGGCCTGTCAGTACTTAAAGGGAGCTTATAAGAAAGATGGGGACAGACTTTTGAGCAGGGCCTGTTTGGAGAGGACAAGGGGTGATGGTTTTGAACTAAAAGAGGGAGATTTAGACTAGAGAGAAGGAAGAAATCTTGGACACTGAGGGTGGTGAGCCCTTGGCCCAGGTTGCCCAGAGAGGTGGTCGCTGCCCCATCCCTGGCACCATTGCAGGTGAGGTTGGCCGGGGCTCTGAGCAACCTGCTCTAGTTGAAGATATCCCTGCTCATGGCAGGGGGGTTGGACTGGATGATTTTTAAGGTCCCTTCCAACCCAAAGCACTCCATGATTCTATGCTTGCAGCGGTGCTGGTGCTGGCAGCAGGTAGCAGTGCTGCTCGCCCAGCCTCAGGAGAGCACCCATGGCCCAGCCCTGCCCCAAGTGCAGCTCCACTGAGGTCTGCCCCATGGCCCTGCTCTGGGGAGGCCAGCGTGGTGGTGTCCCCCTTGCAGCTCTCATAGTGCAAACAGGGCCCCACCAGCCTCTCCTCTCGCTTCCCTCAGCACGTTGCACAAGAGGAAACACGCGGGTTTCCTTTCCTGGCACCGGGGAAGGGTGTGGGGCTGGAGAAGGGCTTGGCTGCTCTGGCCCCCTGCCCCGCTCCCAGTGCTGGGAGGAGCAGTGGGAGAAGAGCCCTTTGGGTGCCTGCATGGGCACGGGAACCAGGGGCTGATGTCCCTCCATTGACAAGAAACCGGAGCTGGGCCAGCAGCCGTGCTGAGGACATGCCTGTGGTCTGGCAGGTTAGAAACAGCCCGTGTGGTGCAGAAGCTTGTAATTAAATTACAGTGGAAATACCATCAGCTGTAGGTGCCGGATGGCATTGGGAAGCAGCACCTGTGGGTCAGGGTGAAAGATCCTCTCTGTAGCAAAGAGCTCTGCGCTTTCTTTCAAGGCAGAGCCAAATTTCCATCCTTCTCGACCTAGTTTCGCAGCCAAAACTCGTAGACATGAGCATGTGTTGCTGTTGCCATCACTGACCCCTGCTCATCCCTTGGAGGTAGCACTTGCAGCCTTGGTCCCTCGCTGCTGCCCTGTGCTCCTCCGGTTTGCTTGTGCGCTCCAAACAGAGCGGGGATCTTGGAGATGGAGGCTCTTTGGAGGTCACCACCCAGAGCAGAGGCTGCCAGCCCCGTGTCATGGTTTGAACTCGGCTGGCAGCCAAACGCCACAAAACCAGGACACCCTGTTACCCCCTCATTGCATCTCCCCACTCTGAGTGGTCACTGGATCTTCTTCTGTTGGAAAAATGTGTCCTTGCTTTACCAGGAAGAGCTGGTAGGAAACAGCACTTGAACTAGGAGCTCCATTTCCAGCTTTTCCAGGGATGCGGCAGCCCCTGGCACTCCTTCCCTCCGGAGGCCACCCCTGTCTGGTCTTCTAAGGACAGTGGGAGCAGTGGTGCCTCCGTCCTGCCTCCAGCTACGAGCTTCCACTCGCCAGCTCTGGCTTTGCTTGTTACTTGTGGTCCAGGACTCCCATTTCAAGGTGGCAGGTGTGTTTAAACACTGATCCTGGTGCCAGGTGGCTTGTTGTGACCGTACCACCTGCCTGCACCTTTGTGGTTGTGGACTGGGATTTTGGATGTGGACAAGCTGAACCTGGAGCCAGATCCATGCCATGTGTCACCAGTGGCTGCTGGGATGTGGCTCCAGGCTCCGTGCTGCTGACAGAGAGGTGCCTTCCAGAGGATTTTGTTGGGATTTCTTCGATGATGAATTTTATTTTATGGTTTTCATAAATGGCAAGTGGCTGTAGCCATGGGGACAAGCAGAGCTGCAGAGGTGGATCCCACCCTTGGTCCTCCTGCACTGGGAATCTGCTCACATCCATCCAGTCCCTTGGGAAGGAATGTCTGATGGGATCAGGTTTCTCCACCACCGGTATTTCTTTCATCTCTCCTTAAAACCAAGCTAAGATGCAGGTTCTGGCCCGTGTACAGCCTGCTGCTGGACCAGGATGCTTGTGCCTTGCAGCTGGTGGTCCAGGTCCCCTGCCACCCTGAAATGAGCCTCCTGCATCTTACTGATGACCTCCATTGTCCTTACTGGTCACCTCCATGACCTCCATGGTCATCAGTAAGCAGGGACCTGGTGGTGAGCGTGGTGAGCAGCCTGGTGCAGCTGGAGACCCACCATGGTCCCCAGCAGTGCCAGCGCTGTAGGGGTGAGGCTGCAAACACCATGAGACTGCATGGACCAGCCCCGCTCGAGAGCAGCCAGCGCAGCTGGAGCGAGCAGCAGTGTTCCCATGGCAGAACTGGTTCCTACTGGGACATCAGGATCTGGATCCTGTGTTTCAGCTGAGGGGTCCTCGGCACTGGGATGGGGGTTGCGGTTGGCAGCTGTGGGTGAGATCAGAAGCTGTCTCAGTCCTTCAGCACTTTATCCCTGCTCTGGCTTTGGTGGCAGAGGGACTTTTTGGAGACATGGGTCAGGATCAATTCTGGGGGGGTTGGGCTGTGCCCAGTCACACATGGGGTGCCTGTGGCTGGTGCCCATGGTCCCTCCCCAGCCCAACTCAGCACAGAATCATCGGATCAGTCATGATGAAGCCATAGCAATGCCACCTCAGAGGGGGTGAACAAGAAGGATTGCTGTGAGGAAGGCACTGGGATTAATCCCGCTGCTTTAATTGGTTTATATCAGTAATTAGCTGCTTCTGACAGTGCTGAGCCAGACGGTTCCTTCCCTCGGCAGTGGGATCCTCACGCAGCAGGTGCCAGGCAAGCGCTTGGTGCTGCTGCCAGCAACGCTGGAGCTTGGGGAGAGGGTGGCCCTGTGCTCCCATGAATGGGTCAGCCACAGCATCCTCCCACTGCACAGCTTCCTGAGGGGCAGAAACGGGCTGAGGTTCAAGATCCTGCCCAGCAAACCCTTCCAGCAGCTACTGCTGCCACTCCGGAGAGGCAAAGGGGCAGCTCGTGGGCTGGGCTGTGCCGGGAGAGGCTGCCTGCCCCATGGGAAAGGTTGTGCCAGCTCCCAGCAGGATCAGAGCAACCAAGGAGCTCCGGTGATGGGGACCAGTTGTGCTATGTGTGGATGTGCCTGTTGGTGGTGGGGTGGTGGCAGTGGGTGCTGTGGCAGTGCTGCCTGCCCTGTGGGCACTGTGTCCATCCCCTGCCCCTTTAGTCCCACACTGTGAGGTGCTGGAGCTTGTCCAAAGAGCAATGAAACTGGTGAAGGGTCTAGAGCACCAGTATTGTGAGGAGTGGCTGAGGGACTTGGGGTTGTTGAGCCTGGAGAAAAGGAGGCTCAGAGGAGACCTTCTCACTCTCAACAACTCCCTGAAAGGAGGTTGGAGCCAGTCGGTGTCAGGCTCTTCTTCCTCAGGAACAAGAAACAGGATGAGAGGAAATGGCCTCAATTGGCACCAGGGCAGGTTTAGGCTGGATATTAGGAAAAATGTCTTCACCAAAAGAGTTGTGAAGGGCTGTCCCAGGCTGGCCAGGGCAGTGGTGGAGTCCCCCTCCCTGGAGGGATTTCAAAGCCATGGAGATGTGGTGCTGTGGGACATGGTTCAGTGATGACCTGGCAGTTCTGGGTTAACGGTTGGACTTGATGATCTGAAGGGTCTTTTCCAACCTAAATTATTTTATGATTCTATGGCTGGGGCCATAACCTTCGCTGCCAGACAGCACAGGCAGCCCTGGTCCTGCTCTGTAGTTTGCTGTGGTCTCACAGTCCTGCTGCCGGGTTCCTCATGCCCCTTGAAACACCCTCTCCACTCAGCTCCCCCAAAAGCAAAGTAGGAGCTGCCAGCTGCTGCCTGTGATCCAAGGGCAGGGGAGGGATTTGCCTTCCCTCTGCCCGTCCCACCGCTCTGAGGGCAGGAGAGGGTCCTTTGTTGTCGTGCTTTAATTGCATCGTTATTATGCTGAATAAATGAGCCCTGGCAGCAGCTGAACCTGGCGGATGCCAACCACAGCCCAGAAAGGCATCCGGCAACGGGCAGCATCCAGCTGGCACGAGCAGGGGCCAGGGACCTGGATGGGACCCAGCCACCAACAGGTGCCGGCAGAGCCGGGGGGTCTCAGCTGGTGAGGAGGGGACCCAGAGGGAGCCCAAACACTTCCCATCTCACCCCCCCCTCCACCGCTTCTCTTTTGCAGACCGTCAGTATCAATAAGGCTATTAATGCGCAGGAAGTGGCTGTCAAGGAGAAACATGCCAGAAATATCCTTCCCAAAGTTGGCCATGGGACAAGTGAGCGTGGGAGCGGGGCTGGGGCCGCCTAGAAAAGGGGCAGCGGCATGGTGGTGCTGGCACAGCCGGGCCAGTGCTGCAAGCTGGCTGCCAGGGTGCTGAGGGTGGCTGGATGGGATCCTGGGGAGTTCTCGATGATGGCTGGGGTTTTTCCAGCACGGCACAGGGTCCCTGCTCCTGCTGCTGCAGCCTTTGCTTGTCAGTGGGTGCCCAGCCTTGTGGTCCCAGCGGTGCCATCCCACGGGAGAGTGGGAAGGGCAGATGCCTGCAGCAGGTTGTCTGCCTGGAGTGAGGATGCTTAGTCCCCAAAGGTGCTTGTGAGCATGCTGCTGCTAAAAGTGGATCCCCAGCATCCTGGCAGGGTGGCCAGGAAGGCTCAGCAGTAGCACAGCCCCAGCACTGAGCATGCCATGGTGTTTCTGGAGTGGTGGTGTGGGGCTGGAGGAGAGGGGATGGCATGTGCCACCCTTGGGGACCTCATGTGCCTGGTCTTGGCAGCTTATCAGCTCCCCGCAGTGGCCTGGCTCCCCTCAGCTCTATAGGTACCAGCCAGCTTTGGGGTGGTCACTTTCCATCACTGCCAAAGGAGAGCAGAGCGTTTCCTTGACTGGCCAGCACCATGCATCCTGGGCACGCACCACGAGAAGGGGGCACAGACCTTCTGGTCGGTGGTGAACCGGCTGCCACTGTCGGGCAACGCTGTGCTCTGCTGGAAGTTCTGCCACGTCTTCCACAAACTCCTCCGGGACGGCCACACGAATGTGAGTGTCACAAGCTCAGCTCAGCAGCTGCCCCAGAGCCAAACCTTTCCTCATGGGGCTGCACAGGGTGGTGGGAGATGCTGGTGGGTCGGCTTCCTCCTGGGGGTCAGTTCTGGGTGGGGACCCCTCCCTGCTCGCTTTGTCGGAGCCTTCCCAGTGCTCTTCTGCCCACAACCCCCCTGCACTACAAACCTCACTGTAGACTGGAGCACTGGTGCCAGTGGAAACTGCTCAGCATGGGGCATGGGTGCAGGAGCCATCAGCAAGGATCCTCCTGCCCCATGTGTGGATGGGGAAACTGAGGCACCCTGGGGCTGGCAGCAATGACACCACTGGCAGGCTGCAGGGTTGGGAATGCGTTAAGACCTCCCATTCCTTACCCTAATTGCCAGCTCCAAGTACAGCACGCCTTGCCCTGGTGCTCTACCTGCTGCCCATGCTCCTGCTTATTAATATCATTATTCCAGGTCCTGAAAGACTCCGTCAGGTATAAGAATGAGCTGAGTGACATGAGCAGGATGTGGGTAAGTGGCTGGCCCCACATCTGGGGACACCCCGGGGGTCTCTTGGCAGCACCCAGTGCCCCAGCTGGGCTTGGGGGCGGTGTTGGCTTGGACAATGGTCTTGCCCAGGAGGAGGCAGGCTCTGAACGCTGAGCAGATGCTCAGCAATGACTGAGCCATGTCTGCCATGACCAGTGTGGGCTGGGTTTGCTGATTGTGTTTATAACCCCTTCCACCAAAATCAAATGCATTCTGCCTATTTTGTGGCAAAACCCAGTAAAACTCAACTGCCCCAGGTCTCAACAGCTTTATGGTGTCCTCAGGGCCACCTGAGCGAGGGCTACGGACAGCTCTGCAGCATCTACCTCAAACTGCTGAGAACCAAGATGGAGTTTCACACCAAGGTGAGCATCGTCCTGTTGCCAGTCCCAAGGCCCCAGCAAGGGATAGGTGATGGGGCGCTGGGGCAAAAGCAGTTGCAACGTTATGGTGTGGGACGGGGGCTGGCAGACCTATCCCAGTGCTGTCACCTCCAAGGGTCCTCTTCTCTGTCATAGTTGTCCTGCTGCCTCCATGAAACATGTCCCAGGCTGCCAGGGTCCACCTCTAGCCTCAATAAAAAGTGGCCCAAGGACCAACACTTTAGGCATAGATGGTTCTGTGGTGGGTCAGGGCTCATTGGTGGTACCTGGGCTGGACTGGAAGCTTGAGGTCTACAAGAAGCAGTAAAAGACCTCCAGCTTTGGGGTGCATGATGCCTCCCAGGTGTCCTGGATAGGCAGAGGTGGAAGAGGCCATGGGGTTCTGGAGAGGGGAGGGCTTATAGGGACCATGCCATGCTGTGCTGTACCGTAGGAGCAGCTTCTGCCCGTCCCTTAGTTCTTCTCAACAGAACTTCAACAGAGTCACAGGTCTAAGGTTTCTTTATGAGCACCCAGTTCCTCACAGGCCATATATCTCACCTTAGATGTATCAAGAAATCAGGAAGACATAGTGCAGAATAAACCTCTTGGTCCTCAGGAGCCTCAGTGCTCCCAGGGCTTCTGCCCTCCATCGCCTGCCCCACTTGGTAAACGTCACTATAGATAGGATGCTGTGGGATCGGTCCCCGAAGGGGTCAGCATGATGTCCCATCCTGTTCCACTCAGTGCTGTCCCCAGCTTGAAATAATCAGTGCCAGTTACCAAAGTCAATTTTTTCTCTCTCCCCTTTGTGTTCTTGGGCCATGGGTGCTCCTGGGCACAGGAGCATCCCAAGAGATCCCAGGGGACCATCCCAGATGGGATTTTCCCCCATCATCAGGAGCTTGTTACCAGCCTCTGGAGCAGGGCTGCTGGGCAGGTCCCTTCTTCAGGCTGGCCTTTGGAGGGGATGCTCCATGCACACCATGCCGGCTGCCAGGGGCGATGGGGAGCGTGTCTGTAGTAAGGGACGTGACATTCTCTGTAGTGCCTCAGGAAGCCACGCTCACACCAACAGAGCTTATTATTTAGGCAGGTGCTTTCTTAGAGAATAAAATAGAATATGCTCGTGGTGTTGAAATAACAGCGTGCTGCCAAGAGCAGGATGGAATGTCATGGTGGGCTTGTACACAAGCACATGCCTGCGTGGCTTTGAGCATGCTCATCCTTACAGCTGCAGCAGATTTGGTACCCATGGTGTTTCTTCCTTTCCAAGCTCTGCTGGAAGGAGGTATTTTCTGAAGCCAGGCTTGCTTTGGAGCTGTGATGTGACCTTCCCCAAAATGCCTGGGCAACATCAAGAGGCTTTGCCCCGGGAGCAGATATTGGCTCCTTCCCCTCCAGCTCTTGGCGATGCCATGCACAAGCTGGTGGCCCCATCTCCACCCTGCTCAGCAGGTTTCTAAGCCCAGGGAGAATGGGCTTTTCTTGCTGGGCAGAATACAGGCACTATGGCTTGGGGATGCTGTGGTCATCTGGGGCTCAGGAGACCTTGTGTGAGCCCCTTTTCACCCCACATCAGCGTATCCAAAGAGCCATCCCAGTCTCTTTCGCCAAGGCTGCTGGCCAGATGGGCAGCCCTGGTGCTCCCAGAGCTGTGGCTGGAGCAGGAGATCCTCCAAACCCCCTTCCCGACTCCTGTTTCCCCATGCAGAATCCCCGCTTCCCTGGCAATCTCCAGATGTCCGACCGGCAGCTTGACGAGGCGGGAGAGAACGACGTCAATAATTTGTGAGCGTGGGGCAGGGGCGGGAGGCAAGGACAAGGGGCAGATGCAGGCAGGCTGGCACAACGCTGCCCAACCTCCTCAGCAGCATGACCTGCTGCTGCTGGGATGGGGACCGCCCCAAGGGGATGGGACCTTGCGCCTTTCTCCCACCCTTGCCATGGGTGGTGGGAGCAGGCAGAACCCCTGGGCAAAGCTGGTGCATCCACCCCAGAGCACCCATTTATCCCTCTGGGGTGGCATCTGGCACAGGTTGAGGGCCATGGGTGGCTACAGGGATGCTCCCCAACCATCCTCATCCCTTTTTCCTAGTTTTCAGCTGACGGTGGAGATGTTTGACTACCTGGAGTGTGAGCTGAACCTCTTCCAGACAGGTAAGCTCTAATGCTGCCCTGTGACAGGTTGAAGGGGGTCCGTAGGGCCTGAGCTGTGTTGGGAGGAGGTTGTAGGAAGGATGCTGTCTGAGGGCATCGTAGCTCATCTTGTTTCTGGGCACTTCACCCTAATTATACAATAGAATGGTAGAATTGATTTGGTTGGAAGAGACCTTTCAGATCAAGTCCAGCCATTAACCCAGCACTGCCAGGTCACCACTAAACCATGTCCTGTGGCACCCATGGGTGCTGCCAGAGCCTGATCCCGTGCTCCTTCCCCGCAGTGTTCAGCTCCCTGGACATGTCGCGCTCGGTGTCGGTGACGGCTGCGGGGCAGTGCCGTCTGGCCCCGCTCATCCAGGTGATCCTGGACTGCAGCCACCTCTATGACTACACCGTCAAGCTGCTCTTCAAGCTCCACTCCTGTGAGTATCCCCAGCACTATGACCTTGGGCAGAGGGGGGGACACCGGGGATCATCACCACCCTGCTCAGGCTGGGCCATTTGCCCCTCCCCATTTCGTTCCCAGCCTTTTGGGGGGCGAAGGGAGTCACCAGGGCAAGGGACAAGGAGGTGCAAGCCCTGGGGGGCAAGGTGTCCCAGGATCCTGCCCTGCTGAATGCCCCTTGGCCACAGGGACGGTGCCCACCAGGAGCTTCCCCACTGGCTGCAAACCCCACATTCCCCAGGACCCCAAATTGTGGCAGCAGCTGCCTAAATGCCAGGTCACTGCCTTTCCCTGCCCTGGAGGTATCTAGGGGAGAACGTGATCCCCTCCTGCAGCAGGGTGTTGTTCCTGGAGCATTCAGACCCTGGGAGGAAGGTGGCAATCTTTGGGAGAGACCCATCCCCATATGGGTGTGCCAATGGGTTGTTCCCTGATCCACGCTCCTTCCCAGCATGGAGATACCCAGTGATGTTTCTACTTGCTGCTCTTCCAGGTCTGCCAGCAGATACGCTGCAAGGCCACCGGGATCGCTTCCTGGAGCAGTTCAGAAAGTAAGTGGCCATTCCTGCTGCCAGTGATGTTCTGGGGGTGCTCTCAGGGCGGAGGGAGTGTGGAGGGACGTTGGAGTCCCTGTGCTGGGGCTCGGCAGCCAAACGATGGAGATGGAGGAAGTGCAGGAGACAGTCTTGCTTGGGGCTCAGAAATCCAGTCTGCTTTAACCTCTCGGCTTTCCCTGGAGCTTCCTCCAGGACAGCCGCTCAGCTCGGTTAATCCACAGCTATTGAATTACCAGATAATGGCGTTATTAATTCTAACGAGGTGTTCAGCCGCTGGCGGCACGTCTGAGGATTTAAAACCCTCAAACCCTTTAATTGCAGTTTTAAATGCAATTTGCAGTTGATATGCTGAGATGAAAGTCTGGGCACCAGAAGCCGAGTGTGGGGGCTTGCTGGTGGGGACAGATGGGTGGAAAATGGTAAAAACCTGGCAACTGAGAGCATGGGGAGGATGTCACAGCACCGAGGGACAGCTCGAGTCAAGGTTACAAATTGCAAACCAGCGCCTGTAGGAAAAAAACAGCCATGGATATCAGCAGATAGCGGGGCTGTCTGTGGGCTCAGACCACCCAGGGCAGAGACCTTGGGATGGATATCAACATCAAGATACCAACTGGGATGCCAGGGTGGCTAGCATGGCCAGGCACTGCCGCTCCTCCCCAGAACTGGAAATCTTGAAGGGACATAGCCCTGCTCCTGGAGGAGATGCTCCTGCAGGGACCTGAAGGTGATGGTGCAGATGTGACCTCCAGGCAGGAAGTCTGATGGCCAGGGCTGTAGTGAGAGCAATGGTGACGTTTCCCAGCTGTCCCTTTGGCTGTGGTGAGGACAGCACAGAGAAGTAGCTGTACCTTGGTGTGACCCAGCGCAGCCGTTCTGCTGTGGTTCATAATTTCATAGACTCACAGAGTGGTTTGGGTTGGAAGGGACCTTTGAAGATCATCTAGTCCAACCCCTCTGCCATGAGCAGGGACACCTTCCACTAGATCAGGTTGCTCAGGTTTCAGGTTCTTCTCTCTGCTCATCACATCGCGGGTTTATGGGAGAAAGCCTCCAGCAGTCAGTTTTCACCGGAGGTGGGAGGCTGATGATGGGATCTTTTCAGGACCTGCCGTGGGTTTGGTGGCACCACCACCATCCCCTCTAGCACAGCTTAGTGACCCAGTGACATATTCCTGGAGCCAGGCAAGGGGTTGGAGCTATGCACATTTGGGGTGGGGTGTGTGGGCTGGGCAAGAGCCATCTCTAACCACTCCTGCCCCTTGCAGGCTGAAGGACCTCTTCTACCGTTCCAGCAACCTGCAGTACTTCAAGCGGCTGATTCAGATCCCACAGCTGCCAGAGGTGAGACCCTGTGGTCCCCAGTCCCCATGCTTGTGGTCTCCATGGCCAGGAGCAGCAGTGGGGCTGATGGCACTGGGAGAGTGCCCAAAAGGTGGCTTGCCACCTTGCCTGGCTTCCAAGGCTGGTGGCAATGTGGGGCTTGTGGAGCTCATCCTTGCATCCCTCTCTGGGTGGGATCCTGCAGGATGGAGCTGGGATTCTCTCTCACACCAACCCTCAGCCCTTGCAGGGATCCATCCCCACAGATCCTGGCTCCATTTCCACGGGTCCAGGCATGCCCAGCTCAGCGCTGGGGCAGGGTTTACCCAACTGTGCCCAAAGCCCTGTGGCAGTGCTGGTCCTCCCCCACCCAGCCACGCTCCCCTCCCTCTCCAGAACCCTCCCAATTTCCTGCGTGCCTCAGCACTGTCGGAGCACATCAGCCCCGTGGTGGTCATCCCTGCCGAGGCATCCTCACCTGACAGCGAGCCCATCACAGACCTGGTGGAGATGGACACAGCCTCGCAGGTGAGCTGCCGTGGCACTGCCCGTGTCCCTCGCGCTGTGGGGAGGATGGTGGGTGCTCTTCGGCTCCAAGACTGGGGTTATTTCTCCAAAACCATGCCATGGTGGGGTCTGAGACAGTGGGGATGGCTTCGGGATCTGGGGAACATCACTGCAGGGGGCCATGTGGGTGCTGCTAGGTCTGAGTCAGCCTGAATTCATCTCATGGTGCTTCTCTCAGTGGTTTGGTGCCCTCCAGTGATGGCTGGCTGGAGATGTTCGGCGTCCCAGCATCACCCCTCAGCTTTGTGTACTTGGGTTAGGTCATCACCTCCCTCTCCACCAAGGGTTGTCCTCAGGCTCTGAGCATTTCAGGAAGGGAAGGGGCATATGGTGACATGGCTTTGGGGATCTTCCCCACCTTGCGAATTAGATGGGGATGTACCAGAGATGCCCCATGTTCAACACATTCAGCGTGTTCGATGCCTCAGGAAGAATGGGAGGGATCCAGCCCCAGTGTGCAGGCAGCAGCTCTGTTGGCACATGTGCTGGCTCAGCGGTGCTGCCAGGAACATGGAAGGGATGAGGGCTCCTGGGTGGTGGTGGGTTCACCCCAGGTCTGTTCTGCTCTCCCTGCAGAGCCTGTTTGACAATAAGTTTGACGACATCTTCGGCAGCTCTTTCAGCAGCGACCCCTTCAACTTCAGCAGCCAGAACGGGATGAACAAGGATGACAAGTAAGCAGTCCTGGTGATGCTGCAGAGGTGGCCAGGATGGGACCAAGAGCTCCCTCCCTGGCACTGCACCACAGCCATCTGCCAGGCAGCCATGGTGGCACAGGGGACACCTTTCCTTGCAGGGTGTGTCCCCACGGCACTGGTGGTGGCACTGAGGACGTACCTGGTGTCTCTCCTTCACAGGGACCGGTTAATCGAGCAGCTTTATGGAGAGATCTCAGCCCTGAAGGAGGAGCTGGAGAACTTCAAGGCTGAGGTGGGTGACAACCATGGGGTGGTGTCCAGGGGCAGGATGAGACCCAGCAGCTCACACTGGGAATGGGGCTGGCGGGGTGGTGGCTCTGTCCCTGGGCAAGACGGTGATGCTATCTGTCTGTCTTGCCGTATCCGTGATGGCTCCTACATCCCCGGCACAGCCATCCCTGCCCATACCGGGGGTTCCCAGGTGTGCTGGGGGGGGCTCACCCACCTGCCCAGCATCCTCAGTGCTTCACCCTGCTGCATCTGGGGCTCTGCAGGATGCTACCTGCGGGGTGGCTGCTGGGCAGTACTGGTGGGCATCCGACAGTGCTGGCAGCCACCAAATGGCACTGGTGCCATCCCCGCAGAGCGCACGGGGCGCGGTGCAGCTGCGCGGTCGTGCCAGCGAGCTGGAGGCTGAGCTGGCTGAGCAACGGCACCTGAAGCAGCAGGCACAGGACGAGAGCGAGTTCCTGCGCACGGAGCTGGAGGAGCTGAAGAAGCAGCGGGAGGACACTGAGAAGGCGCAGAGGAGCCTGACAGAGATTGAAAGTGAGTGGGGAGAGCTGGAAACCGGGCTTGCGGTGGCGGTGAGCTCCCAGGGTGAGGGTCTCAGATGCTCAACTCAGCATCCTGGCTTGGATCAGCACTAGTGTGGCCAGCAGGACTAGGGCAGGGATTGTCCCCCTGTGCTTGGCACTGAGGAGGCTGCATCTCAAGTCCTGGGTTCGGTTTTGGGAACCTCACCCCAAGAAGGACATTGAGGGGCTGGAGTGTGTCCAGAGAAGGACAATGAAGCTGGGGAAGGGTCTAGAGCTCAAGTCTTGTGAGGAGCAGCTGAGGGACCTGGGGTTGTTGAGCCTGGAGGAAAAGGAGGCTCAGGGGAGACCTTCCCACTTTCGACAACTCCTTGGAAGGAGGCTGGAGCCAGATGGGGTCAGGGTCTTCTCCCAGGGAAGAAGTGATAGGACAAGAGGAAATGGTCTCAATTTGCACCAGGGGAGGTTTAGGTTGGATATTAGGAAAAATGTCATCCCTGAAAAAGCCTGTCCCAGGCTGCCCAGGGCAGTGGTGGAGTCCCCATCCTTGGAGGGATTTCAAAGCTGTTTAGATGTGGTGCTGAGGGACAGGGTTCAGTGGTGATCTGGCAGTGCTGGGTTCATGGTTGGACTTGATGATCTGAAAGATCTCCTCCAACCAAAACAATCCTATGTTTCTATCCGTGTGTGTATGGCAGGGCGGGCACAGGCCAACGAGCAGCGTTACAGCAAGCTGAAGGAGAAGTACAGTGAGCTGGTGCAGAACCACGCTGACCTACTGCGAAAGGTGGGCTCCTCAAACTCCCCCTGGCATCCCCTTTCCCAGCCGTGACCCCTGACACTGGGGGTTGTTGAGCTCCCTCTCTGCTGTCGCCAGAATGCGGAGGTGACCAAGCAGGTGACGGTGGCCAGGCAGGCCCAGGGTGACGTGGAGCGGGAGAAGAAGGAGCTGGAGGACTCTTTCCAGCGGGTGAGCGAGCAGGCTCAGAGGAAGGTGAGTAGGGACGGGAGGGGACACGCCAAGGCTGGATGAGGGGCTCCCCCATGGGACACTGGTGCCAGCAACCTCTCTTCTTGCCTGCAGTCTCAGGAGCAGGCAGAGGTGCTGGACACACTGAAGCGGGAGCTGGCAGCCAGCAGACAGGAGCTGCAGGTCCTGCAGGGCACCTTGGAGTCCAGCACGCAGGTAAGAGCCCATGGGTGGCTCCTGCCCACCCCACCGTCACCCTGGGATGGGCAACCTGGGTGATGGGCAGGTCTACCTGCTGTCACAGTGCTTGGATGAGATGTTACCCACCATTGACCTGATAACCTACTCCCTGTCTTCTTCCTCCTCACATCCAGATGGGTTTAATGACCATACCAGGGGGTTTAATGCTCTTGGGTACAAGAGCGTGCAGAGCAGTGGTCTCCAGCAGCAGGGATCATTGAACAGAAGCCCTGCAAGAGCAGGGTCAGGCAGGGCGGCTCTGCCTGCTGTAAAACCCAGGCAGGCAGTGTGCCATCACTTTGCAAGCCTTTGCTGCTGTGCTGGAGCGTATTTGATGCCTGTGAAGCTGTGGAGGAGAGCAGAGGTTTCCAGGCTCATTGTAGAAGGCAGAAGCTGGCAGGAAAGTGGAGTTGCCCGAGTCGGGTGGGCAGACACGCTGCGGATGGACGGGGATGGGGCAGAGCTGGCTCTGGGGCCGACAGCCAGCGCCCTTTATCCGCTTCTCCATCAGGACACTGACAGTCATCCTAAAAGTGAATTTTCACTGATAATAGTGAAAGGGCTTCCTAGGGAGGCTCAGCCAGCCCCAGGTGAGGCTGTCAGGGCTGCAACAGTGGTGAGTGGTGCAGGGCTGTGACCTGCATGGGCTGTGAAGCATCGAGCAGGGATGGCCGGGGTGGCCCAAGCCTGGACTGTGAACAAGTCCTCAAACTGGAGGGTTCACCCTTGGCACAGCCCCGACCACTGTTCTGTGCCCGCCCAGGCGGAAGCAGAGCAGAGCACCCGGATCGCAGGCCTGGAGCAGGAGAGGGACAGCCTGAGCCGGGCAGCGGAGCGGCACGGGGAGGAGATGGCAGCTCTGCAGGCCGAGCTGCAGCAGCTGCGGGACACGCTCAGCCGCGAGCAGGAGAGCAGCAAGATGGAACTGGAGACGTTGCAGACCCAACTGAGAGACAAGGTACCCCTGGGGCATCCCAGCACGGGGCTTCCCAGCATCCCCTGAGCTGCGGGGGTTTGGCACTGGTGGGATGCTGGGGGTGATTCCAGCCGGCGTGGCAGGGGCCGTGACACCCGCCCCGGCTCAGCAGGAGAGTGGGGAGCGGGCACTGCAGCAGCGCCTGGCCGAGGAGCAGCTCACCCTGCTGCAGGGCACCGCGCGGGAGGCAGAGCGGATGGTGCGGGATGCCCTCGGTCGTCTGGAGGATCCCGCTCACATCGGCTGCACCGGCTCCGCAGGTGGGTTCCCCGGTGCTCGCCAAACCTGGTGTGATCCTGACCCACCACCATGCAAAGCCCCCTTCCCCGCTGTCCTCTGGGCTGTGCCAGCGGCAGAGAGCAGCCGTGCTGTACACAGCGATGCCCCGTGTTTAAGTCCTGCCTTCTGTCTGCCCGCAGATTGCCTCCTGTCCAGGACACTGGCAGCTTCCGAGTGTGTGGAGCAGCTGCAGGATGCACATGGCAAATATCTTTCCAATGGCGCAGGTGAGAGCCGGCAGCCCCGGGCAGGGGTGGGGAGCAAGGGGCAGCTCCGGCACTCGTGGGCCAGGTGGGCAGTGCCCGCTGGGGCTGAGCTGTGTGCCCGCTCTCCCACCACAGCCGTGGGCTCCCTGCTGCCCTGCCTGGCCCTCTTCGCCCACCTCGTCAGCGACACCCTTGTGCAGGGCAGCGCTACCTCCCATGTGGCCCCCATGGAGCCTGCTGACCGTGAGTGCTGCCCGATGGGGTGGGCAAGGGCAAGGCGGGCAGGATGCTGGGGAGGGCAGGATTCTGGGGTGGATAGGAGCCAAGGAGGGCAGGATTCTGGGGTAGGGGCAGGCAAGGTGGGCAGGATGCTGGAGTGGGCAAGATTATGGGGTGGGCAGGATGCTGGGGTGAGCAGGATTCTGGATCGAGCAAGATGCTGGGTTTGGCAGGGGCAGGATGCTGGGGCAGGCAGGGGCTGGGGGTCTCTGTCCCTATGTATGGCCCCCCCAGCCTCTCGTGCTGCCTGCGCAGGTCTGCTGGAGCTGTGCAAGCAGTGCGGCAGCGAGGCCGTGAGCTACCTCAGCGCCCTGCAAGACCCGGGCACGGTGAAAGGTGCTGACTGCAGCCTGGTGATGACCTGCCTGGGCCGGATCAGCGCCATCGGGGAGGTGGGTGCCCCAGGAGGGCTGGTGGGATGGGCTCAGGTCCTGGTGGGCACTGCTGGAGGGGCTGTGCTGCCCTGGGATGATCCCTTTCATCCTGTCCTGGTCCCCAGGAGCTGCGGCCCAGAGGGCTGGACGTCAAGCAGGAGGAGCTGGGTGACCTGGTGGACAAGGAGATGGCGGCAACGGCAGCGGCCATTGAAACAGCGGCCGCCCGCATCGAGGTGAGGGTCTCCGCATGCCATGAGGCACCCATGGGTGGCATGCCTGCCGGGACCACCGGCATGAGGCCAGGACAGCGCAGGGGCTCAACACAGCTTCTTCCCCCTCTACCAGGAGATGCTGAGCAAGGCGCGGGCTGGTGACACTGGGGTCAAACTGGAAGTGAACGAGAGGTGAGCAGTGGTTGGGGCACTGGAGAGAGCTGGGCGGGCAGGATGGGGCCTGGTGCCACAGGCAGAGTGGCTGCCTCACAGCTCTAGGGTCTCCCTGCCCCACCAGTGGGGCTCAGTGGGGTTTGTCTTGCAGGATCCTGGGCTCCTGCACGGGCCTCATGCAGGCCATCCGCATCCTGGTCCTGGCCTCCAAGGACCTCCAGAGAGAGATCGTGGAGAGTGGACGGGTGAGCCAGGGGCAGGGGTGCAGGCAGGGCACAGGGTGGTGGGGGCTTGGCCAGCTGGGGGTCACCACACACTTGCTGGGTACATGCCGCTCCACGCCTTGGCCTGTTGGGACATCAACACCGGTTCCCAAGACCTCCTGAGTTCTCTCCCAGGGTGTCAGCTCTCCCTTTCTCCACAGGGGACCCCATGACCCCCCCGGTTAGGTGTCTCCCCAGCTCCCACACACATCCTAAATGAATCCCTGACTTACTTCGTTCCCCCAAGAGTGGGGGCTCGGGGTTCCCAGGCCCTGCCACCCCCCTGTCCCCAACGCATGACCATGCCTTTCCTGATGGCAGGGTGCAGCATCCCCCAAGGAGTTTTACGCCAAGAATTCCCGCTGGACTGAGGGTCTCATCTCCGCCTCCAAGGCGGTGGGCTGGGGTGCCACCGTCATGGTGTAAGTGCCACCATCGCTGGAGGAGGGGGAAGGATGGCAGGGTCTTGCTGTCCCCACAGGGAAGGGACAGGGGTGGTGGGAGGATGCTCCAGCTCCTCTCTCTGCCCTTCTGCAGCGATGCTGCCGACCTGGTGGTGCAAGGCAAGGGGACATTTGAGGAGTTGATGGTCTGTTCCCGGGAGATCGCAGCCAGCACTGCCCAGCTTGTGGCAGCCTCCAAGGTAGGAGCCCTGTGTCTCAGGAGGTTCCTCCACTGCTTCCTGCACTTGGTTCTCAGAGATGCTCCGTCACTGGGCAGGCAGCAGCGAGGCTGCTCTCCTGGCCTTGGTTTCTGGTGACCCTGGCTCACTGTGTGGTCACCCCAAACCATGAGGGGTGGTCTGCTTGCCTGACGGGGTGTAAGCACATCCCTCCTCGCTGCCCCGGCAGGTGAAGGCAGACAAAGACAGCGCCAACCTTTGCAAGCTCCAACAAGCTTCCCGGGCAGTCAACCAGGCCACGGCCAGCGTGGTGGCCTCCACCAAGGCTGGGAAGTCACAGGTGGAGGAGAAAGGTAAGCATGGACCTGCCCCGAAACCTCTGCTCTGCACACTCACTGTCTCTGGTTGGCTGTGCCCTGGTGGTCTCTGCCTGCGGCTTCCCTCACTGCCTACATGTCCCACAGTGGGGTCTGCTGGGGGGTCCAAACTAGCAAGCAGAGCTCAAAGGGAGCTGGTGGTATCTTTCTCCACAGACAGCATGGACTTCTCCAGCATGACGCTCACCCAGATCAAGCGTCAGGAGATGGACTCACAGGTAGGATGTTCCTCCATGTTTTTGGAAACACACCCACTGGTACCTTGCTCAGGCTAGCAAGAGGCTACCTGGGCTGGGGGAGAGGTGGGCAGGGGGGGGGAATCCCTCCCCAGTGCCTCCCCAGGACCACTTACCATCAGAGATGCTCCATGCCTGGAGATGTTCAAGGCCGGGTTGGATGGGGCCTTGAGTGACCTGGTCTAGTGGGAAGTGTCCCTGCCCATAGGAAGGGAGTTGGAACTAGATGATCTTTGAGGTCCCTTCCAACCCAAACCATTCTATGATTCCGTGATTCACTTGTGGGATATACCTTGGTGGTCTTTGGTCTCAATACTGGGGAGACAATGAGCATGAAGCGAGGGGTGCCCAGCCCAGCTCCATGCCAGCTGGAGCACCCGTGTGCTGTGCCAGGGTGCAGGGTGGCCATGAGGTGCACCATGTCCTTCAGGTGCGGGTGCTGGAGCTGGAAAACCAGCTGCAGAAGGAGCGGCAGAAGCTGGGGGAGCTGCGCAAGAAGCACTACGAGCTGGCAGGAGTGGCCGAGGGCTGGGAGGAGGATGGTGAGTGGATCCCAGTCCTGCTCCGGCCAGGAAGGAGTGGGGCAGGATGGGGCAGCCCTGCCTGCAGTCCAGGCAGTGAGTGGGCATGGGTGTCACTCCAGCTGGCACAAGCAGAGCCCGGAGATTGTCAGCACACGTTGGCAAAGCCGTGGGGCCCCCGACCTGTGCAAGAGCCTGCAGGACCTGCATTCCCCCCTCGGCAGGGTGCTCAGGTGCTGCTGGGGCTCTGCTGCCCTGCAAAGCCCTGCGGTACCAGGGGGATGGGCCACAGGGATACTGGGAGGCACCACATTGCCCTGCACCCCCTTACCTTCTCTCCCCCTTCCAGCTGCGGAATAACGCCTGAGATGGAAGCAGCCCACAGGGGACACCCCCACGGCGCGCTGGGACCCAGCTCAGTGCGGCCTTTGGGAAGATCCCCGATGAAGCGGTGCAGAAGCCACCCCGAAGCACACGTCCTCCGTGTCCCCCCTGCCAAGAGCTGCCCCCAGTGCCGGAGCACCAAGAGCCGCCGGGCGAGACCCTGGGGCCTGATGCCAGCCGCAAACTGCACGTGTATTTATTAGAGCTGCTTGGGCTTGGGGGGGTCTCTGGGGGGGGTCTTTAACCCTTTAGTTTTGTTTTTGCACAGATTTTCAGAACTCTTTAAGCCGGCTCTGGCCGAGCGAGAGCGGTTGGGTTTCTTTTGCCTCTCGCTGCTTCTCCAGCCTTAACCCGGTCCCTGGCTCGGTGCAAGCACCCCCCCCGCAAAGGAACCTGCCGTGGTGCCCAGGGCCCCGGGGGTGCTGCTGGGTCAGGAGCCAGCTTTTGGGGTGCTGCTGGGCTTGGTGCTAGGTGTGCTCCCCACTACGGCGGGAGCACCGAGTGCCTTTGGCCACTGCAGGGTTGGGGGGGACCATTCCCATGGGACAACCCGGCTGGTGAGACTGAGCTACTGGCAGCAGCTGGTGGTGAGAAGGGAGTGGGGTGGGCAGCAGGAGAGTTGCTGCTGTGAGCTCTGGCTCCCCAGAATGCCACATGCCCCCTCCCCGGAGCTGGGCTGCCCTGCCCCGACAGATCACTGTGTTCATGCCAGCAATAAACCCTCTGCAAGGTGCTGGGCGTGGGTTTGGGCAACCGTGGTGCCATCACACAAGCCACCAGCTCCTGGGGACAGGGTGTGGCTCTAGGGCAGCAGCACAGAGGGTTCTGGGGGCAGCTGGGGTGCCCCGAAACCACAGCATCCCAAAGCTGGAGTGAGTAGCTCCCTGCGCCCATTCAGTCTGGGCTGGTGCCACTTCTATGTCCTTGCCACCCTCTTTGGTGCACAGGGGATCAATGCCGGCATTGCTGTGGGCAGGGGCAGCTTTGAGGCTGACACTGGCCGGGGAACCTTTGTGCCTTGGAGCAGGGGACTTGGAGGGCAGGGGGGTGTCCCCCGGCTTGTCTCGCTGCAGTGGGGACAGTGGCATCAGACTGCATAGCACTGACCCTGTCCCCCGTGGCCACCCCCGTGGTCCTGCCAGTGCCCATTGCCAGGCCAGGTGCCTTTCCCAGCCTGGCACCATCGCTGCCTGCACCCGTCCTTGGGGGAGACAGCCAGAGCAGCCCCCTTGGGGTGCTGGGGGTGCAGGATTTGGCCTTTCTCCCCATAGGAAGTGGTGGCATTGCCCAGAGTGGCTGCACTGTCACCAAGTGCTTTCCCAGTGACATCCGTCAGCCCTTGGCTGGCACTCGGAGCAGTGGGACCTGCCTCCATTCCCCTGCCTGGCCAGGCCATCGCCATGGCCTCAGGGCTGCCACCCTCTACGCGCAGGAGAGCGCAACCGTCCACCATGCAGGGACCTGCTGTCCCCACGTCCCCCTGCCAGCCCTGCTGCCACACAGACCCTCCACGCCCCACTGCCTCCCCACAGCCTGCCGTGGTCATACCCTGACCGGTGCCAGCTCCCCTCCGGATGCAATACCAACCATCGCGTTCCTGCAGGACACAGGGAGCCCCAAAACCCTCCCCTGCTCTTTTCTAGGGGGCGGTCTTGCCTGCGTGGGGTATCCCCAACTACCTCAGGCCTCCAGGCCCGGTCGGGGCCGGGGAGCGGCGAGGGGGTTGCGGTGGCACCGGGGGCTCAGGGACAACGGCACCAATCTTGGCCGAAACCAATTCTCCTCCTTTTTGTATCTGGGCCAGGCGCTGACAGGGACAGTGTACCCTGCATGGTCCCCTGCGCTGGCGGCTGGTGGCAGGGATGACGGGGATGCCCCTCCACTGCAGGTTGGGTTGATTTTTTTTGTTTTTCATTGTATAATAATAATTACTACATTGTGTGTTTTCGATTTTTCAATAAAGCCTTGAGCCCAGCCCTGCCAGCTCTGGGGTGGGTGGCAGGGGACCTGTGTCACTGTGGGGGTCCTGGGGCTCTGTCCTGATGGGTGTTGCTCAGTGTCCCCAGATAAATAAGCAGGGGAGATGCTGTCGAGGTGGTCTGGGTGATGTCCTGGTGGTGTTCCGTTCTGGGCTCTGTCCCCAGGGGTACACTACACGTCACCTCTGTCCTTCCATGGGAGAGGACCAGGGATGTCTTTGGCCTCACTGCCACCCGGGACCCTGCTCTATGGCAGCCTGTCCCCACAGCCGTGGTCTGTCCCCACAGCAGTGTTCTGTGTGGCCCCTGCCGTGGTCCCCTGCTCTGCAGGACACAGCAGAGCAGGCAGCACTCCCCATGTTCCCCGTGGCTCGGCCGAGTGGGGACGGGGAAATGAGAATCTGGGTGGGGCAGACGTGGCGGTCGGGGGGGGCGACGGCGGGGCTGGGGATGGGGGAGACCCGCGGGTCGGGGTGGGGACGCGGGTCCGTGGGCTGGGATGAAGATGGGAGGCCGCT
>VZZY01010170.1:0-10566 GCA_013400335.1 Eurystomus gularis | reverse complement strand
GCTTCGGCCTCGCCTCACACGTGGGCAGCGCCGGAGGAGCTTCACCTTGGCCGCGCGGAGCTGGGGAACGGCGGGTACCTGGCTCTCAGCCGTGGTGCTGCCCGAGCAGCCCCCCGGGAGCAGCAGCCTGCTCCCAGCCCATCGCCGTCCCGAGCGTGGCTGTGGGGCGGTCCTGACCTCCCGGAGAGGCTGCGCGGGAGAGCCCTCTCCCCGCTTTGGTGGGAGCAGCCGGGGCACCGGGTGGGTTGGGGATCTTGCACCAAGGGTCCCAACTTGCCTAACACCTTCCTTGCTTTGCCTGGCAGCCTGGAGCAGCTGATCTCGCCCGTTGCCTTCCCGGCCAACAGCAGCCTAGACCCATGTGCAAAAGAGACAGTGCTGAACGCCATCAAGGAGAGCAGGAAGAGGGCAGTGGAGCGAGAGGAGGAGGAGGAGGACCAGGCGTTTGGGAACAATCAGGAGAGCAAGAGAAGGTAATGAGTCAGTAGTGCAGGTTGCTGCCCATGTGTTGTGAAGGTCATAAACAGGGCTAGCGCTTCAGTGGTGATAAATGGGATGTGTCCCAGAGCATGCCAGGCTCGGTGTGACCAGGAGTCTGGGTTGGAAAAGTGTTATGGAAATTGACCCACAGAGAGGAAGCACACTCCATCACCCAGCCCTCTGGGCTGTGCTGGAAAGTCCTCTGAGAGTTCTTTTTGTTCTTGAGATCAAAGGGATGTGGTTTGGGGTTTTGTCTGGGCAAGCTCGTGGGTCAAGCGTGTTCTCCTGTGTTGCTGGGGTTGGGA
Organism: Eurystomus gularis; assembly: GCA_013400335.1. NCBI lineage: Eukaryota > Metazoa > Chordata > Aves > Coraciiformes > Coraciidae > Eurystomus > Eurystomus gularis. The sequence continues at coordinate 9,781 of VZZY01010170.1, read as the reverse complement.
GAGGCTGGGATGTGGACTGAGGAAGCCTAGCAGGGAAGCGGCCTTTGTCACCACATGGGTTTGCAGACTGGGGGAAGCTTGGCGTGAAATGCTGGTATCTGCTGTAAGTTTATCATCTCCTTCAGCCAGCCCTGGGCTTCCAGGAGAGATGGGATCCCCAAGTCTTACAACCCCAGTTGAAAGCATTGCACTTTAAAAGATCTGCATGCTTCCTTTGTGTGCTGTATCTAGCAAGAGGAGGTAAAAACATGAGGATAAGCAAGCAGACTATCTTTTGCTTTTGTTAGTCAAGGTCAGCAATTTCTCGCTTCAAGAAATGAGGGTGCGGTGTCTTTGCCAGTGCTCTGGGAAGGACAAGGCTTAAGTCCTGGATGCCAAGGTCTGCCAGAGCCTTTCTGTCTGCCCAGGCACACTGCTGCCTCGCTGCTCTTCTCTCTCCTCCTTTTTTCCATCCTTCCACTTGTGTACATGGAGGCTGGACACCTCATGCCCCTCTGCATGCCACTCAAACCTGAGCTGGGGAGCTGAGAAACTGCAAGAAGAGCAGGTTGGGCAGTGCCCAGGCACGTTGTCCTGCATGCTGCACTGGGGCTGCTGCTGGAGTGGCCCTGAGAGCGCAGCGGGATGAGTGGTGATTCCCAGGGAGCCTTCCTGCCGTGGCAGGACATGCTGTCCTCTCCTCCATCGCTTAATGTCCCTCTACCTTTGAGCCCTTGACTCGACTTTGTGAATCTGAGCACTGCAAGAGCCCTAGCGGGATGGGTGCACAGAAAGGATCGCCTTTTTTTTTTCTATTCTGTTTTTTTAACATGCTAACACACAGCTCCGCCACGAAGGGCGATTTTGAAGGCATTAGTGTCTGGCAAGCACAAAGAATGCTTGTAGGCAGAAAGTCCCTCGACCTTTGAGGGCAGAAAGGAGCCTGTGTCAGCTGGAGAGCGCAGGATGGCCTGTGCGATGGGGTTGGTGTGCTCAGAGCTGAAAGGACACGCTTGGGCTAAGTGACAGAGCGGACTGTACACCTCCACAGCGGGGCTCACTTTGAGGCTTTGTATCTTCACCGAATTGTTGTGGGAAGGGGATTCAGTTTCTGGCTCAAACAGTCCAGGGCACTGGTTAGAAAGAGGTTGGAGATACAAGTTTCACAGCTTAGATCTGTTCTGGAAATGAGCTGCTGAGCGTCTGCAATTTTTTGGCTTAGAATAAAGGATGAGCAAAGATTTTTTTGTAATATCAAAACTCCTCTGCCCAGCAGGCAGCTGGTGGAGCTGATGATGCTTGGGAGGAGGCAGCTTGGGGTGAGAGTCTGTGAGGACAGGACCAGGTGGAGACAAAATCTGCAGCAGGATGCAGATGGGGAAAAACTCTGTCTTGGGTGTTGGGTGGCAGGAAAAAAAGCAAGATGTGTGCTTTCCTGGTGCTGAGCCTGCCTGGAAGGGGTTCTCTCCCCAGGCTGGGAGGGTAGCCCCTGTCTCTGCTACCTCCATGCTAACAAAGGCTTCTGCTCTCTCTCCCACAGGCGGCATGACAGCAGTGGAAGTGGGCAGTCAGCATTTGAGCCACTGGTAGCTAATGGTGCTCCCACCTCTCTCATACCCAAGTAAGTGCCCATCGGGCCGAAAGCAACTGCTGTGAGCTGGGAGGGGGGTCCAAAATCTTGCAGGCTCTGGAAAGGGTGCTTGGAAGCAGAGCCTAGCTTTGAGGGAGAGCAAGAGAGGCTGTGGCTGTGCCTTTGATCTGTCACCCTGAGTGCAGGCCAGTGGTTGTAAAGACTGTGCTGCTGCTGAGACTTATTTCCAAGCCCTGTGCTGTGAGCAAGAGCGGGATTGCTTTCCTCCTGCCCATGGTGCATTTGAAGGACATGTGGGCAGAGTGGTGGGGAGCTCATAAAATCTTCTTTAACCTCCTCTAGGCCTGGCTCTCTAAAGAGGAGCCTTGTCTCGCACTACCCAGATGACTGCTCAAACAAGAGGTCATGCACCTCTTCCACGAGCTCCCTCAACAGTACGTACACTGGCGGGATCCCCAGCTCCATCCGCAACGCCATCGCCAGCTCCTACAGCTCCAGCCAGGGCCTCGCACAGGTAGGAAACACCCAGCTCTCAGTGGCTCAGCGCTCCTCTGGGATCACCCCATGTAACTCAAACAGAAGAAGAGAGCGATGTTGCGGGATGCTTGGCAGTGAGCGCTGCCAGGAGGCTCCAGCACAGCTCAGCTGGGCTGTTTCATCTTGTCAAGGGTTGGTCAGGCTGCTGGACAGCAGCGATGTTGCTTGTCCTTCAGTGCATGCTGCCGGGGGAGTCCCCAGGCTGAGCTGTCCTGCTTCAGTTTTAAATCAAAGCAAGAAAGAGGCTTCAGCCTCAGTCCGTCTGCTTAGGTGGATAGATCCAGGTGAAAGGAAAAAAAATAAAAATCACTTTGCTGCGCTGCTCCGCAGCTGGAGTCAGCAAGTGCTGCAGCCGTGTGCTCCCACTTTGACCCACGTCCCCTCAGCAGCTGCTGAGCTACAATAAAACACTGCTTACACCGTGGGTCAGGCTTGCACATGTGACAGTGGGACGTCGCCATGGCTGATGGAGGTCTGCAGACTGTGTGGGGAAAGGTTTCCTCCAGGATATGCTGGCGGAAAAAGGTTTTCTCTGGCTGTGGCAAGTCTAAAATCCTTGAGGTGGGATCCACCTGCTCTGAGCTCCTGGTGAGGAGGTGGCCTGATCCTGCCAGAGCAGGATATCTTGAGACAGCCAGGCAGCTTCTGCCTGTGCCGCACAACCAGCAGCGTCCCTCCTCCCCGTCTTCCCAGACAGGCCATAATGAGCCTGAGGGCCACTTGCTCCCAGAGCAGGTTCAGTTTGGGGTGGCCAGACTTTGTGCTCCGTGGAAATTGCTGGGGATGATCTTTTTAGCAGGGTGTGTTGCGACAGGACAAGGGGTGATGGTTTGAAACTAAAAGAGGGAGATTTAGACTAGAGATTTTTGACACTGAGGGTGGTGAGAGCCTGGCCCAGGCTGCCCAGAGAGGTGGTTGCTGCCCCATCCCTGGACCCATCCCAGGTGAGGTTGGCCGGGGCTCTGAGCAACCTGCTCTAGGTGCAGATGTCCCTGCTCAGTGCAGGGGGGTTGGACTGGATGAGCTTTAAAGGCCCCTTCCAACACAAGCCAGTCTATGATTTTGTGAAGTTAAGCATGTTGAAGCAAGAGAGGCTCTGGGCTTATTAGCCACAGCCTTGGGAGATGGGGTTTAATCTGCGGGGGAGCAGGATGGGAGGCTGTGCTCCCTGACAGCCCCTGTGCTGAGTTACTGCTGGTCTCCCTCTACGTTCCAGCTGTGGAAGAGAAGTGGTGTGAGCGTGTCCCCACTGTCCAGCCCAGCATCCTCCCGCTCCCAGACGCCTGAGTGGCCTCTCAAGAAACCCAGGTAACTATTGCCTCACCTGGCGAGCACCTGCTTGTTGCTGCCAGCCGGGAGGAGAGCAATTGCCTTCCCAGCCATCCTAGTGCCTGAGTCTTGCTGTCCACCAGAGCTGGGACAGTCCAGGCCCCTTTCTTCTGAGATGTGGCTGCTGGGTCACCCACCGGTGTGGAAACCCCCTTCTTGTGTTGATTGGCATCCCTGCCACCCTGTTACACTACAGTTCCAGCCGCAGCACTGAGCTCCACCATCCCCGCCCTGCTCCCAGGCTGGATTTAAGGACTCGGAATGCTGCAGAGACAACATTGCAGGCCTTGATTTTTGCTGTTTTCTCAAAATCAATTCAGAGGAGCTGCAGCAGTATTATAGCACCTGGCTTGGGGCGCAGACCCTTTTTCTTCTCTCCTGGCTCAGAGAAGGACCTGAGCTTGTATCAGAACTAAAACTGACACAACCAGCTGCCCTGATGACAGGCTGGGTCCAAACCAGGGACCTGTGAGGGGCAGCAGCTCCCATTTGGGACGCCCAGCTGATTGTCCTGTGGAGAGTGCACAGGCTGGATGGCCCTACTGAGCTGGGTCCTGGGGAGGGGAGCAGCTCCTCTGCCTAGATCCGCTTTCAGGCTGGTGCGATGAGGGCAAGGCTGTTGTCCTGAGGTCTATTGTTTGGCAGAGGCAAAGAAGCACACCAGAGATGCTGGTGGGAGTTCTGACTGTGTCTGGTCTTGTCCTGCTCCCTGGGGACAGGGCCAAGCCTGAGGCTGTCTCTAACTGGCTCTCTCCCTTTTGCACAGGGAGGAGGAGTTGCATCGCTCCAATGCTTCCACTCCAGTGAAACCGGACAAGGAGCTGCAGACAGAGAAAGGTGAGCGTAGGTGGGCCCCAGCTCCGTGCCGGGGTTGGATGGGCCACTGGTGCAAGCAAGCAGCAGGAACAGGATGTAGCTGAGGTCTGCAGGTGGAGTTGGCTTGAGATGTCACCTGGAAACTAGGAACACGCTGGTCCCAAGGCAGCGGCATTTCTGGTGACTTCTGTGATAGCCCTAAAGGGATCTCCAGGTGATAAGCAAGGGGTCCTGACAGTGTTGGTGTGCTAGTGGATGCCTGAGAGCTGGCTTGCAAGGGGCAACACCAGCCCCTAAGCCAACACGGGTCCAGCTGTCAGCCTGGGGGCAAGATCTGCTGTGGTACAAGCAGCACCCTGATCAAATCCAGGCTGAGCTTATTCCAGTGCTTCCTCAGCTAAAATGGAGCGGAAATCTTTTGTGCCCATCGCAGAGAGGATCCCATGGCACAGTGCTAGATGTGGCTTATGCAGTTGGCATGGTCTGCAGTTTGGGTAGACAGTGTGCAAGGACCATCTGTGGAGGTGGGAAGGGGCCGCTGCCCTGTGAGCCCCAGCAGGCCCTTCTAACAGACTGCCCTGGGAAGTGGTGTGGTCAGCTGCTCTTCCTCGGCTTAAAGCTGTGCCCCTGACTCTGCCCTCTGAGATGGGTCACCTGCAGAGGAATCAGAAGGGACAACCCCGTTGGTACAGGCCAAACACTTCCTCTGCCCAGAGCTGGTCCTGACTTGTCTCCTTCTATAGCGGTGGAGACACCGGTGCGGAAGAAGAAGAATTCCCTGAGCCCGCCGTCCGCGTCGGGAAGCAGCGGGAAGCGCAAGCGGAAGATCCAGTTGCTGTCGTCTCGCCGGGGGGACCAGCTGGCGCTGGTACGTCGCTGTCTCGCAGCCCCTTTTGCCCTCCTCTGGCGATAGAATGTGCTCACTGCAATTTCTGCAGGGCTGGGGGGAGACTGACCTGCCTGCCCTCAGGAAGGAGGCCCCGTCCTTGGCCGAGTGGGAAGTGACGCTATCCCCAGCCCCAGTGTCTGGTGGGCTGTGCGTGATTGTGCTGCCTGCTGCCGGACCAGGTAATGGCCTGGGGAAGGCCTGCCGTGCCCTCAGCGCCAAGCCGGGGGCCAAAATGAATGGGGATCGGAGCTCCGCGGTAGCGTGCTGTGGCAGAACCACCTGCTTCACGGGTCTTGCGACGGCCAGCCTTCACCAACACGTTCAGAGAGGCTCTGCCGGCTTCCCTGAGAAGGAGCTAAGCTGCTGCTCTCTCTTGGCAGCCCCCGCCGCCTCAGCTGGGCTACTCCATCACGTCGGAGGACCTGGACGCAGAGAAGAAGGCAGCGTTTCAGTGGTTCAACAAAGTCTTGGAGGATAAGAATGGTAAGGGCAGACTGGGAATGTGGAGGGGATGGGAAGACATAGAAACCCAGGGGCTGGCTGGGAAGTGGGGTGTCTGTGGCGCTGGCTGGGGAAGCTCCTGGGCCAGTCCCACCTGGTCCTGGGATCTGGGGCTGTTCTTGGCACCTTCAGACTTAAGAGAGTCCCCAGGGTGATGGCTGAGGTTCCCCAGGGCCAGAGCTCTAGGATGTTCAGTTTTCCTGCCCGCTGGGGAAGCTCTGCTAAGGGGTAATCCCCTGCAGTGAGTTGCAGGTCCTGATTTCTTGCTCCTTCCCAGTAGAAGTGATCCCCAGTACCACTGCAGAGACTACACCCATGTCCAGGCCGCTGGCGTTCACCGTGACCTCCCCAGGGCCTGCGCCTGCCTCAACAGCTCCTGCCCCGTCCAGCACCAACTCGTTCCTGGACAGCCTGAAGAAGGTGCAGAGCAGCCAGGCTGTGCCCACGCCAGCAGGTGAGGAGGAGGAGGAGGAGGGTTGGCGGAGTGGGGCTTTGGCAGGGCAAGGCAGGTGCACTGGGAGCTGTTCAAATGCTCTGCTGGCAGGCAGGTCTTGGGGGAGCAGGTCTGGGGACACCAAGCCCGTGGCCCTGTTGGGAGCTGCAGTGAAGGGCTGGGTCTGTCTGTACAAGCGGGTGCTGCTCTGGGAGACTTTTGCAGCAGCAGAATGGGTTTCTGGCAGAAGGGCTGGCTTGACTCTAGGTGACCCCCTGTCCCTTAAGAAACTCTCTCCCCCTTTCCAGACTCCACTGGAGCTGCGGTAGCATCCCAGCCGCCTTCCTCAGCTGCACAGCCGCCTGCTCCTGCTGCGTCACTGGAGCCGAATTCTCTGCCTGCCACCTCTGCTGACACCAAGCCTGTGCCTGTGCTGAGCACGCCTGCCCCTGCTGTCCCCTCGGCCTTGGGGGTGCCGGCCCCCAGCAGCCTGGCTCCTCCTGCGTTCACAGAGCTGGGCCCGACCCCCAGCAAGCCTCCCTCCTTCCCGAAGCCAAGCATTCTTTTCGGGACGCCGAACACCCCTCCTGCCAGCCAGCCAGCAACGACTGCAGCCACTGCTGTGCCCACCACGACCACTGCTGTGCCCATCACGACTCCTGTCTTCAAACCCATCTTTGGTGCTTTGCCGAAGAGTGAGAGCACAGCACCCTGTACGGCTGTTGCCTCTGCCACGGTCACCGTGTCTACGAGCTCAGACCCTTCCTCGACATCCTCCAGCACCACCATGTTCAAGCCTATCTTTGGCAGTGTCACCACAGCTTCATCTCCAGCAAAGGTCTCTCCTTTTGCCTTCAAGCCAACATCGCAGCCAGCCTCGGCCACAGATCTGCCAGCAGCTTCCACGACTACCCTGGCAGGATTCACAGGTCTTCCTAACGTCATCTTCACCACTGCAGCTACAACTGCCGCCACACAGAGTTCCTCCACAGATGCCACCATTAAACCAGTCTTCAGCTTTGGACTCAACCCACCCACCTCCACCGGCCCCACCACCAGCCTGACCGTCACTGCTGCCACATCCACCAGTGTGTCGCAGCCCTTCCTGTTCGGTGGCCCAGCCAGCTCAGCTGCCAGCACAGAAACCAGCTTTGCCACCCCAGGGCCTGTATTCCAGTTTGGAAAGCCACCTCCAGCCACAGTCACTGCAACCACCAGTGTCCCAGGAGGCCCTGCCTTTGGCCAAGTGGCTTCAAATTCAACGGCTTCTACCACCACTGTGGGCTTTAGCATATTTGGGGCCACCACACTGACAACTTCTACCCCAGCCACCGCAGGTCAAGCGACGCTGACATTCGGCTCCTCTGTTTCGGCTTTTGGCAGTTCCTTCAGCACAAGCACGAAGCCACCGCCACCGTATCCCAGTGCAGCAAGCCAGCCGGCCTTCAACACCGGTGCTGCCGAGAGCCAGCCACCCACCAGCAAACCTGCTGCTGGCCCTGTCACCTTTGGCCCCCCGTTCAGCTTTGGAGCTCCTCAGGCCCAGTCTGCTGCTCAGCCGGCATTCGGCAGCGGTGCTCAGCCAGCCTTTGGCACAACCAGCGCTCAGGGCTCCTTTGGTACCAGCAGCACCCAGGCGGCGTTTGGAACCACCACATCGGTCTTCTCTTTTGGGACAGCCACCTCCACCACCGCCAGCTTCGGTTCCACCACCCAGACCACGAGCAGCGGCACTGGCACCGCTGTCTTTGGCACCACCCCTTCTCCTTTCACCTTTGGGGCGGCCGCACAGCCAGGCCCCTCTGCCAGCGCCTTTGGGATCGGCACCCCTGCCCTCAGCAGTGCCTCTCCCGCCGTGGCGTTCAGCTTTGGGGCTGGGCAGAGTGGGGCAAGCCCGGCGGCAGCACCGTTTGGCTCTTCCCTGACGCAGAGTGCGTTAGGTGCACAGAATCAGAGCACGCCCTTCGCCTTCACCGTGCCCAGCACGCCCAACAACAAGCCCGCCTTCGGAGGTGAGTTGGGGCAGACGGGCCTTCTCGGGGGATGAAGGGCAGGGCTAGACTTCGGCAGCAGCTTTTCTGCCAAATAGAATCATACAGAATCCTAGCATGGGATTGAAAGGGACCTCTGGAGATCATCTCGTCCAACCCCCCTGCTAAAGCAGAGTCACTCAGAGTGGGTTGCCCAGGATCGTGTCCACACAGGTTTGGAATCTCTCCAGAGAAGGAGACTCCACAACCTTGCTGAGCTCCCCAGGCTCAGCAGCTCTAGAGCACTGGTGCTCGTCCTGCCCTGTGAAAGGAAGGTGCTTCCATCACTCACTGTCCAGGTCCCCAGCCCTCGGTGGTGGAGGGGAATCTTTCGGTTTTGCCCCTTGCCCCTCTGAAAGCTGCAGCCCCAGCTGGGTGTCCTGCAGAAGCCAAGGTCTTGCCAGTGCTTAAAAGCAACGTGGAGCTTCTTGGCAAGTAGAAATACTGCCAGCCAGCGATTGCAGTTGCTACTTGCTTGTTGTCTGAGCTTTTCCCTCCCACTTTGCATCCTCTCTGGGCCATCTCACCTCCCACCAGGATGAACCCACACGATGAGCAAGTGTTTGATCTAGAAAGACAAAGGCGTTTGTTCCTCCCTGGCCTGCAAATCCTCCTGTGCTGCCCTGCTGGCAGGACAGCCCAGGGGTTACCACGAGAGTGCAACTTCTTGCATTAAAAGGGTTTCTTGGGTGAAGAGACTGGTCCTGGGGGACTGGTGCTTCAGCCCTCAGAGGGACACCTGTGCCTGCTGTGGGTGCCTCTGGCTCCTGAAGGCCAGGGCCCGGCTCTTCCTCCTTTGCCAGCCCGAGCTCACAGTGACTTGTTGCTTTCCAGCAACTCCTGCACCCGCCTTCGGGCAAAACACGCCAGTCCCGGGAGCAGCGGGGAGCGGAAGCAGCAGCCTTTCCTTTGGGACACCCAGCACGCCTGCCTCGGGCTTCGGAGGAGTCGGCGCTTCCTTTGGTAAGAAAGGAGTTGGTGCTTTGGCCTTGGGGAGCTGATGGGCTATGTTGTCTGCTCAGGCTGGGGACGGCAGAAGGGCCTGGAAGGGCTCAGGTGGTACCTGCTGGGCTGTGGGGGATGCGAAACCTTCCATTCCCCTGGGGACAGGGATTACACTCAGTGCCAGCTCTGAGCGAAAGCTGCAGAGACCTGAGGAACCTTTCTGCTTCCAGCTTCATCCACTCCGACCTTTTCCATCGGGTCAGGATCCAAGACGGGCGCTCGCCAGCGGCTGCAGGCACGGAGACAACACACCCGCAAAAAGTAACCTGCGGTGCCGCTGGGCCCCCACCGCCAGCCTGCGCCAGGAGCCCCTGCCACACACGTGGGGGGCTCCGCTCCGGCCTGGAGCGGTCCCCGTGGTGGGACCAGTGGTGGTGGGGCCAGACCCCCGTCTCTGATGCCAGCCGGAGACCGTGCTGTGATGTGGGATGGTATAAACCAAACTCTTCTTACTTGAACGGTTCCCCAGCCAAGGCTGGATGAACCTCTGTACATATCTGCAGCGTTTCCTCCCTCGCTTTTATTTTGCCATGTTTCATAACGTGTAAATCTTTCCCTCATTCGCTTCTTCTAGCTGTTCCCCTGCCCTCCTCCTCAGCCCCCCGCCAGTCAGCCCCTGCCCCGTGGCACGGCGGCCGGCAGAGCCGCACGGCCCCGCTCGGAGCGGGGCT
>VZZY01010166.1:0-11313 GCA_013400335.1 Eurystomus gularis | reverse complement strand
ACTCTGCATTGGTGCAGCCCCATCTTGAGTACTGTGTGCAGGTTTGGGCACCATAGTACAAAAAGGATACAAAGCTACCGGAATGTGTCCAGAGGAGGGCCACAAAGTTGGTGAAGGGTTTAGAGGGAATGCCATATGAGGAGAGGCTAAAGTCAGTTGATCTTTTCAGCCTGGAGAAGAGGAGATTGAGGGGAGACCTCATCGCAACTTACTGCTACCTCACTAGGGAGGGGGGAGGAGCAGGCGCTGATGTCTTCTCTCTGGTGATCAATGATAGGACCTGAGGGAATGGTAGGAAGGTATACCAGGACATTAGGAGCAGGTTCTTCACCCAGAGGGTGGTGGAGCACTGAAACAGGCTTCCCAGGGAAGCAGTAATGGCACCAAGCCTGACAATATTCAAGAAGCATTTAGACAAGGCTCTCAGACACATGATGTAAGGGTTGTCAGGCACTGGACCAGGCTGTCCAGGGAAGTGGTTGAATCACTACCCCTGATGGTGTTTAAAGTACATGAAGATGTGGGGCCATGGGACAGAGTTCAGTGGTAGATGTGGTAGAGTTAGGTCAGTGGTTAGACTCAATGGTCTTAAAGGTGTTTTCCAACCAGAATGATTCTGTGATATAAGAAGCTTTCCTGATATAAACCATCAACTACCGTATAGATATCATCTCTCAAATACACCTCATTTTAATGCAAAGGCCAACAATTACTACATGTGAAAGCAAATAATCTGACTCCCACTAAGAAATCAATAAAAGACTTTAATTTTTAACTCTGAATTTTAAAAAATTCAATATTAAACTGCTGGTATATATGAAATCTGCCATGTTGATGGGTATTATTTAATTGTTGTTTTCATATCCACTTATGTTCATCTCACACCTCTTTATTTATAATTAAATTCCAATCTATTAGAAGGATTCACATGGTTAAATTTTTAGTTGTTGTTTTCAGTTACAATGGCCTATATTATCAGAAAAAGGTAACAGGCAAGATACATATTGTTGCTTATCTTAAGCACTACTTTTATCTAATACTAACAAGTATTAGTACTAACTGCCTTATGTTAGTCAAGAGAAAGATACTTAAGAGCATGGATATTTCTGACTAGAGTCTTGAGCAACATTCAGTCTCCTCTATACACTCAGGACTCAGAACACAAAAATCTACTTTGAAAATGTCCCATTTATGAAGCTCCTGAATAAAAAGAAATCTGGAGTTGTTTTCTGACTGGTATTATTGTATATAGAGCCTATTTGTCAGACACAAGAATGATTCTTACTCAAGTTTTCAGAGAGGATAGTGAGAAAATGCTTAGGTTTTTTTGATCACTGTATTAATTTTAGTTGTAAGTGTATTACTGAGCACTGACACGCTGATAGCACTTCAAGTAGTGTTAAAAATGTGTACTAATGACAATAAAAATGTGAAGAAACCAATATAGGCTTTGCAAGATTAAGGTTCTAATGTGTATTTTTAAGTGTAGTAGACATGGCTTGAATTGGAATTGAGCTTACTTGTATGCCTTGAATGCATCCTAATTAATCTGCACAAATTCAGATGTTTGCTGTATAACACCATAGTTAAAGTTAGTCAGCTTAGGTTACCTATATAGTCACTGGAGGGAAATAAGTACATTTACAATATAATACATCTTATTATTAACTGGGTGTTTAAAACAGGCAGGATGAATCACATTGTAAGATTACAGATTTTTCTGGATTCATGAGGAAGGGAGCCTAGATATAGATGTCTGTGTAGAACATGCTAACAGTTAAATGAGAAGAATCCCACCCAAAACAAGTCAATGAGCTCAAATATCATTGTACTGTTTTCTCTTTCAGTGTTCTTTCTTACTTTTCTCAATCTTATTAATTTAATTCTGTGTCTAGTAGCCTCTGTGTGCTTTCCTTAACTGAGTTCCTTGGATATTTGAGTCTCCTATATTATTAATGTTATTATGTATGTTATTATATGGGCTTTCCTTTCTAAGACGTTCTTCTACTTACAGTGTAAAGTATGATTGAGGCACTATTGTACAACATACAAATGAAATTACTGAAGTGTATTTTTCCAAAGATTGTATTCTAAAATACTAAGCTGCATTTATTCTGTGAAGATTTTTCTGTAAAACCAGAGACACTTTCATTAACGAAATATTTATTTCCAAGCTAAAAATGTGTTACATTTGAATTCAGTGAAGATAATCATCCTGATGTTTTAAATCCTTTAAAACAGGGTGGCTATAATGGAAAGCATGATGAGAAATAAACTGAATCATCAGTTCAGAGATATATTGAGAAATGCACAGTTTAAAAATGTTTCTGGAATCAGGGCTATAAATATAGCTTGCTATATTAGAAAGAAGATTTAAATGTGACATCCAGAAATTTAAATAAAAATGACTTACAAATTCTGAATATTTATGAAAACTAAGATGGCTAGCATGTGTTTACTTTGAGATTACGGTGATAAAAAATACATTTTGATACATATTTCTAGTAGAGATCTTAATTATTACAAGAAGTATGCGCTCCAAAACTGATACATAACTTGTGACATCTTATATAACATTCATGATATATTAGTTTTATCTGATCTTTTTCTGCTATTCTTTACATTCTTAATGAACATGACTTATGTGTTCATAGCTTTAAAAAAATAAAATAACTTTTCTGAAAAATGTCCTTACTAAAACGGATGCAAAACACCTCAAAAACTGGATTAACATCACTGAGATACTACTATTGAATTCACAGAATCATAGAATGTTAGGGGTTGAAAGGGACCTCTGGAGATCATCAAGTCCAATCCCACTGCCAAGCAGGACCATAGAATCTAGGGCAGGTTACACAGGAACGCATCCAGATGGGTCTTGAAAGTCTCCAGAGAAGGAGACTCCACAACCTCCCTGGAGAGCCCATTCCAGTGCTCTGGAACCCTCACAGTAAAGAAGTTCCTCCTCAGGTTGAGGTGCTCTAGCTTGCACCCATTGCCCCTTGTCCTATCACAGGGCACAAGTGAAAAGAGGTTGCCCCTTTCTTCATGACACCCAGCCCTCATCTATTTAGACACATTAATTAGATCCCCTCTCAATCTTCTCTTCTCCAGACTAAAAAGCCTCAGGTCTCTCAACCATTCCTCATAAGCCAGGTGTTCCAGTCCCTTAATCATCCTTGTANTGAGGTCTCACTAGGGCAGCGTAGAGGGGGAGATGGACCTCCCTTGATCTGCTGGACACACTCTTCTTAATGCACCCCAGGATACCATTGGCTTTCTTGGCCACAAGGGCACATTGCTGTCCCATGGATAACTTGTTGGCCACCAAGACTCCAAGGTCCTTCTCCACGGAGCTGCTCTCTAGCAGATCTCCTTCTAAGCTGTACTGGTGCACTTTATTACTCCTTCCCAGGTGCAGGACTCTGCACTTATTCTTGTTGAACCTCATGAGGTTCCTCTTTGCCCAGCTCTCCAGTCTGTCCAAATCCTGCTGAATGGCGGCACAGCCTTCAGGTGTATCAGCCAAATCTCCCAGTTTTGTATCATCAGCAAACTTGCTAAGAAGACACTCTGTCCCTTCATCGAGGTCATTGGTGAAGATGTTGAACACGATTGTTATCTCAGTCTTAAGAGACTTTGTTAATAATTGGTAGTTCCTTCTGTCGTGTCCTTCACCTTGGTTCTCAGTGTTCTATGCAAATTTAAGAATTAAGATTTACTCTTTTTTTTAATGTATTTGCTTCTTGCTCACACTGGAAGCCAAATGTGAGTTTAGCAGTTCTTGAAAGATCTGCATTCTTTTAATCACTACCAAAAGAAGATAATTGCTTTAATTAGAGCTACTGAGGTTCCTACCTTCCAGCGTGCCAATATATGAGGCTGAAAATGAGGATCTGATTTGTTTGCCTAAAGTTATTTGGCTAATACGAGGTAAGATACCTTAGACTATCTCACATGCTTTACAATCAGTACTCCAGAAAAATGCAGATCATATTTAGATCATGTCATATCTGTCAATTACAGATGTCTTGGGTACTGTAAGTACCTCAGATGCTAATAGATACCTTTGGATAGCCAGCAGAATTAAGACAGGAAATATTCTGAGTAAGTGACAACAAACAACTGCAGAATTCCTGTTATGCTAGTGCAAAGTCTAAAAAAACCCAACACACCTTTACTGTTTGCCTATAGTTACCTGAAAGTAAGAGTTACATGAAAATAATCTATTATAATCTATAATCAATTCCATATGTAAAAGCTCCATTATACCAATGAAAAGTCGCCAATTTTAGATGAAACTCAATAAAACAAGGCATGTAAAATGTATGTGCAGTATCTGTGAAAGAATCTTTGAAGACTTTTGTTACCATGATATGTTCCTTTTATGAAAGAACAGAAATTATTTGTTACGTAGCTGAAAATACCACAGTAGACTAAAAGTGAGATGTGCTTTTTTTTTTTTTTTATTGAGCTTCTGCTATTAAAAAGACAGGATCATTTGCAGAAAATGGGCATCTGCCTGTCACCTACTACAAAAAGCATGTTTCAAACTTGCCCAAGATATAAAAGAAAATAGCTTCTTTGAATTTTCTTGACCTCTTCTTTTCTTTCCCCGTTTTATTGTCCTGCCTCTGTTAGACTTCTTGTGCTGAAAAATGACAATGGCATATATGAAGCCAGATTTTGAGCCTGACAGTAGGGAACAAATGTACACAGAGGCAAAATCGCTTTAGTAAATATACTTGAAGTTTTCAGCCTAAAACATTCTGCCTATTGTTTGACAAGTTTCTTTTTTTTCCCCCTTTCTGTCCTTCTGCATTCAGCTTTCTCTTTGCTATGCTAACACTGAAAGTTTTTGCAAGGCATTAAGGCATAAATGTGAATTGTAAGCACTTAGCCATTGCTATGTTATAAAACTCTCTTCCAAACACTGAGCAGAAATTGATGATCAAAGTGTAATAATGGGATTTAAGTTAGTTTGAAACTAATAAACAATAGCTTCATATGATAACTTTTTTAAGGGAGTGGATGGAATTTACTAAGATATTAATAAACTCATCATTAAAAATGAAAGAAAAAGGAATTTATACACTTATATTTTGATCCTGAAAGCCCCATTCAGCTGCTGTTTTGATAAGTGGCATAGAATTGGGGGGTTTGTTGGTGGTTTGGTTTTGGTTTGTTTTGGTTTTTTTTTAATCCTATTGTTCTTAGGCAAATGGAAGATTTGTTCTGGTTCATATATAGAAATTTGTTGTTTAATTAGAAACAACAGATTGTTGTTTTTCTCTTGCTTATTCCTTGCTGAACCATTACAGACTGAAGGAGAGATGAATTTCATTTAACATTAGTCATCTAACAAATAGTATCTAATTTAAGCTTGTTGTCAGTAGTGATTTGTCCCTTCTGACATAAGATGTCAGACATAATCAGAATGAACCTTCTTTGCAGGTTTCTTCACAAACTATACAGAGAAAGTGAACTTAGACTAGATACTAAAGATAAATGATAAAACTTGAATCAAAATTAATAGTCCTGCAGCTGAAAAGCTTCTTATGTACTCTGAGGCACTCTATGATATGTTTTCAGTTTGTACATAATTATACCACATTCCATTACAGCAATGCTTTCCCTACATTACATGTTATGGAGTATGAAAGATCATAACCTTTTTACTTCATGTAATTAAAAACAAAAACAAAGCCACCAACCAAAAAAGCCTTTAGGGAGGTTGGCTTAGTATCATCCTACAAGCTACTTATTATAGAGAAGGTAAATGACTGATTAAAAAAATAAAATAAAATCCCTCTGGGAAAGGGCAAATATAAGAGTAGGTGTATAAAGATGGACTAAAAAGGCACATTTTTAGATGGTGTTCTCCATGTTATTACTTTTTAATTAAATCTAATGGCTTCTTAATGTAAAATACCTAAAACCTAGTTCTTCAAGTAACTATCTGATTCCACAGCAGCATGAGTATTCCTTTTCTCTTCTTTTCTACTATACCATCTTTAATTTAAGAAGAAATAAAAAAGTAGTTAATATCCCAAGCACTGAGATAAATTACCCATTTTATATTGTAATTAGAAATAAACGTCTGAAATTATCCATCCCTTTCCTCATCAAATGCCTCTTTCTTTATTACTGTGCATTGAAATACCATGTGTTACTCTTATTAAGACATTCCAATAAGGACTTACGTCTGCCTTTTATTTAATTTTAGGCACTTAATGTGCAATCTGCATGGGAAGCTTGATTATCCTAATCTCTTTGAAGACTCTTAACAGAGAGGCTGTTTGGATTCATGTTACCCAAATGCCTAAAATGCTCACTGGAAACCTGTTAACTATATATATAGGTGACTGGTTTCTATCTAGGTGTACAAGTTAAGTGTGATAAATTCTGGCCAGATAAATACTGTATGATGTCAGCTACCTGGTACGTGCAATTCTAACAAATGCAGAGCTTCTAATATTTAGAAGATTGTGGGTTTATACACACACATAAGCAGGTAACAAATTTAAAGTTTACCTCAGTATCATATAACTAATTTTAATAATACCTAGTTTGTGAGACAGGTAATTTGTGTTTCACTGATATAAAGCCTAGAGAACGTACAAGGGGTTATTAGAGGAGCTGAGCTTGCTTAGTCTGAAAAAGAGGAGGCTGAGGGGAGATATAATAGCTGCCTGCAGTACTTGAAGGGCAGTTATGAAAATGGTTATGGTGGGTTAAACTTAGCTGAGCACCAGATGCCCACCAAGCTGCTCTATCCATGCTGCCCCTCCTCAGCAGGACAAGGTGGGAGAAAATAAGATGAAAAAACCTCATGGGTCAAGACAAACGTGGTTTAATAAAAACAAAGTGAAGCTAAGTAAAGGTCATGTGTGGAAGCAAAGAAAACAAAGATTTATTCTCTACTTCCCATCAGCAGGTGTCTGGCCCCTTTCTGGGAAGCAGGAATCCAATATGTGTAGCGGTTGCTCCAGAGGACAATGAATGTGTGTGTGTGTGTGTGTGCGTGTGTGTCCCCTACTTCTTCTTCCCTAGCTTTATAGTTGAGCAGATGTCATATAGTATGGAATATCCCTTTGGTCAGTTTGGGTCAGCTGTCCTCGTTGTGTCCCCTCCTCAGGCGGGAGGGGGAGAATGTTAGAAAGACAGCCTTGGTGCTGTGTAAGCACTGTTCAGCAGTAGTCACAACACGGGTGTGTTGATCACAACACCCTTCTAGCTCTAGCACAAAACACCACACCATGAGGGCTGCTGTGGGGAAAATCAACTCCAGCTCAGCGAGACCCAGTACAATGGTAAAGCCAAACTCTTCCCAGTAGACAATATAACAAGAGCCAACAAATACTGCAGATTTCAAGACATAGCTACAAAGATCGTGCCTTACCAGATGTATTGGAGATGTCCCTATCCTGGTGCTAGGACACAAGGCATGTCTAGCCTGGCCAACCTAGTGGCCTTCTATGATGGAGTGAGTACATCTGCAGAGAAAGAAAGAGCTATGGATGTCATCTCTCTGGACTTCTGGAAGGCTTTTGACATGATCACCCCCTAATATCCTTCTCTCTAAATTGGAGAGATTGGACTGTGTGTGGATAAGGAATTGGTTGGATGGCCACATACAGAGGGTAGCCGTCAATGACTCAATGTCCAGATGGAGATCAGTAATGAGTGGTGTCCCTTAGGGGTTCTTCTTGGGACCAGTGTTGCTTAATATCTTCATCAATGACATAGAGGCATTGAGTGCATCCTCATAACATTTGCAGATGACACCAAGCTGAGTGGTGCATTTGGCATGCCAGAGGGACAGAATGTCATCCAGAGGGACTGGGACAAGCTCAAGAAGTAGACCCATGGGAACGCCATGAAGTACAACAAGGCCAAATGGAAGGTACTGCACCTGGGTTAGGGCAACCCTCAGTATCAATACAGGCTGAGGGATGAAGAGATTGAGAGCAGCCCTGTGGGGAAGGATTAGAGGGTACTGGTGGATTAAATTCTGGACAAGAGCTGGCAATATGCGCTCACAATGCAGAAAGCCAACTGTGTTGAGATTTGCATCAAAAAAAGCATGGCCAGCATGGCCAGCATGTCGAGGGAAGTGATTCTGCCCCTCTGCTCAGCTCTACTGAGACTCCACCTGGAATACTTCCAGCTCTGGAGTCCTAAGTATAGGAAAGACATGGACCTGTTGAAACAAGTCCAGAGGAGACCCACAAAAATGGTCAGAAGGATGGAACACCTCTACTATGAAGAAAGACTGAGAGAGCTGGGATGGTTCAGCTTGGAGAAGAGAAGGCTCCAGGGAAGCCTTATCATGACCTTTCAATACTTAAAAGGAAGCTTGTAAGAAAGATGGGGACAGAGTTTTTAGTAGGTCCTGTTGCAATAGGACAAAGGGTGATGGTTTTTAACTAAAGGAGGGTAGATTTAGTCGGGGTGTAAGAAAGAAAATTTTTTTAAGTGTAAGTGGTGAGACTCTGGAAGCTGTTACCCAGAGAGGTGGTAGATGCACCATCCCTGGAAACATTCAAGTTTAGGCCGGATGGGACTTTGAGCAGTGTAATCTAGTTGAATAGATTACGTTGTTCATTCCAGAGGGGCTGTACTAAATGACCTTTAAAGGTCCCTTCTAACCCACAATATGCTATGATTCAAATCTCCAGATTTCCCCTTGAACTACCAACAATTCTCTGATTTTTGACTATACGATAAAAGATTCTACAGTGTCATAGAAAGCAAATGAATTTTTCCATTTTCTTGTGTTTCTGTGATGTTTGTTTTGTCTTCTCTAAGGTATTTGTGTATGAGGAAGATAAATATCAGCAACCTGTCACTTTAGCTAGAATTCAGGCCTTCGACTGATTCTAAGAGCTGAAAATGATATGTCAAAGTAGTTCCAAGTTTTTTGGAAGAATGTATGTTGCTTCGTGTAGTTAACTGTTGTTGCAGTCTCATAACCGTGGCCTCTATTTGTGTCTCAATTATTGTTTATGCTAACATCTATTGATTTTAGTCAGGCAGTAAGGTGTCTAGAAAATGGAAAGTATCTGTTTCTTTAATATGTAACTTTGTCCATGCTTTTAACTGAAAAAAAAAAGTAATAAAAAATACATCTTTGTCTAATTTGTACTGTTTGTGTAGGAGAAGTATTTTTACAAGCATAAGCCATATCTTTTTGTCTCAAGGTCAGTAGTGGATCAGTTATCAGCTCTAGATATGTGAATAAGGTTGGATGAAAAGAAATATGAGTTGCAATTTCAAATTTTTTTTTATAACCTTAGTATACTGACTCTCATTTTCTCGGTAAATGGAATGACTTGATCTTGGGATAAATAGTGATGAGTGAAAAAACAAAGCAGGAGAAGACTAATTCAGCTCTAATGAGATTGAACATCAAGCTATTTGAGAATGGAAATGCAAAGATAAATGATCAGCAAATCTGTCAGTTGTAGAGAAATGATCTTGTAATATTCAGCATTGTTTTCTTTACCACTCAGTTTGGATTGGATTTATTTCTCACATTTTCTATACTAATGTACTGCAACATTGCTTTTAATTTTCTCACAAAGTCATTGTTTTCAGTTTAAAAATGACATTTTTATTATTGAAATTTTAGTGAAATGTATGAAAAGTGACTAATAATCTACCAAAATCTTTTTTTTTCAGAAATAGATTAATTTTCAACAATAAAAACTTTTTTCAAGCTGCCTATATGTTCATCTCAGACATATTTTTGCCTCCTTCCTTTATATGCATGTACTTGAAGTCTCTGCATAACTTGTAAACTCAGCTGTACTAGCATAGAACCTGTGTGGGAATTCTACTGGAAGACAACTGTACACCATGCAAGGACTTCAGAATTAAAATGTTGGAGAATTTTATCATGTCATTACATATAATTCTTAAATAACCTTGTCCCTATCAAATTTCCTTAACTGATCCCTTTATTTTTATTTCCACCAACTCTAGCTCTGATTATTGCATTGACTATAAATTTCATTATGTTTATGTATTATATTGGTGAGATGTTGGAAATATTTGCTGATAACTTTAACTATATCTATTCATTTGTGAGATTTTTTCCTTAAAATAAATGATAATGTGTCTGCACTTTTGCTGCAACATATTTTGATCCTGTCAACTTAACATACAGTGCTGGACACACAAATTTAATGACTGTCATATTTGACCTCCTTTGAAAAGATAATGGTCTTCATAATTTCAGCTACAGAAGAAAATCTGTAGGGTATTGGCTATCAGACTTACAGTTCTTTCAGTTCTGATGGAAATATATACACCACTAAAATCAGAGGCATGGCTTTCAGAAATTTTGTTTTCATTAATCTGATTTTTCTGCTGTCAGGAGAATTCAGGATGATTACAATACATATTTCCATTATTTCCCAGAAAAAGAAAGAAAATCTTAGGTTTTTTTCTGAATTCTTCAGAACCTCATTATCTATAGTATAGCATAGCATATATGCAACATAAAACGGTAAAACAGTTTGCTAATAGAAATCATTTTTCAGCTTGCTTATTAGGAGCACTGTAAGTATATATTCAAAAGCAAGTTATTTTGTTATTATGATGTTACAAAAATAAATAATTCAATTTATTATATTGAGTTTACTGGGAGTTTCCTGGACAGAAATTATCTCATTACATTTTAGTTGTTTATAAATAGTAATAATTTCTGTATTTGTTAGAATTTACATTTTAGGTTTATTACTGTTCAGGAATGGTTATTTGGGTGCCCTTTGTGTGTAGTGAGTAGTGAGAATACAAACAATCTTCTAAAAGCCATCAGTGCATTAATAATATAATAGCTATCAAGTGACCAAGATATCAATACAGTACCTGAATGAAGAAAGCAGAGATCTCTGAGGGCATTTGTACATGTGAAATTGAATCACTTCTTTGCTCATTAATGTTTTCACTCTTTTTCTTCTATATAATATACAATGACATTTCTTGTTTTTTTTTTCTTCTGGGTGGTCTCCTCCCTTTCTACCTTCATTCATTAATTTCTTCATAATTAAAAATCATTGCAAGTCACATTAACCAGAAATTATTGAGCCTAAACTGTGCTAAGAATTTGAAGATGCATCCAACAGAGTCTCATCAAACCATATAGCATACTCACATAAATGAATTGGAATCCTAAACTAGTTTTTCTCAATAACTCTCAAAAACTAACCACAGAGTTTGTAACATATTTTCCCACTTAAAATAAATCTACCTTGTAGTCTAGTGATTAAAAAGAAGGAGAGAAAGAAAGGGAGCACATCGCTCCTG
>VZZY01010165.1:0-32873 GCA_013400335.1 Eurystomus gularis | reverse complement strand
AGAATCCATGCAGTTTGAGAGTATGACAGTAACAGCTTCTCTGGGATTTGAACGCTATTAGGACAAAACCATAAGCACTTTTCAAAGAAAACAAAATAATTCATTGCACAGTTTTTTCTTTAAAATTCAGACTGTCACTCACCTTAATATAGAATTCAGCAATGTAAGTGTCTTACAGGGAACTACTAGCTAAAAAGAAATAAAAGGTCCAGTATAATAGAGCCGTTTTTACTCCTACACTGATAAAATGCTGTCCTTATGATAACCAGCCATATATATTACATCTATTAAGAAGAGCTGTAATGGACATCTTGCTGGGAATATTAATACAACTTTTCATTTACACAAATGGAATATGCAGAGGATATGTGCCTGATAATATTTACCCACATTTAAACATGAATTTGGTTTATCTATATTTGCTTTCCTATTGGGCATATTTTCTTTGAATACATGGGTATTCAAGATTCACTGGATAAAACTTTCTTAGCAAAGCTTATATCTGAAAGGAACTCCATCATTAAGTCACTATACAATCAACTACACAAGACAGAAATCAGCAAGAACTTTGATCTTCCCTTTATAGAGTTACAAGTTTATAAAATCTTAAACTTGGTCAGAAGACAGGAAAAAATGTTTATGAAGATTAAGGGTACTGTACACTGACCAGACACATTAATAATAAACTAAGAAGATTATATTTACTACTATTAGGCATTATACTGTCATTAAGTATCACTCAATTCTGAGCACAGGACTAGAATTTTTAGATTTAGAAAATGTGAACAAGAAATTTGAGACTATTTTGAAATTATTTTGTCAGACGATATCTCCTTCCATAGCAATCATTCATACTCAGAATCATAAAATAATCCAGGTTGGAAGGGAACTCTGGAGGTCATCTATTCCAACTCTCTGTTCAAAGCAGGGTCAACTTTGAAGTCAGATCCAACTTCTAGGTTACATATCCAGTCAAATTTTTTAACATATGCAAGCACGGACATGCAACAACTTCTCTGGCAGCCTTGCATCCAAATCCCTCTGATTCTGATGTGGCAGCTAGCAGCTGCTTGTATGAAAAGTAGTATTTAGTGGTCTTAAGTCTGTTCACCTCCTCATCTCAGTTAGCAGAAAGGAAAAAAAGAAACACTGCTCTGATGATCACCTCTCTGTGAACTTAAAATTATTTTTCTTACAAGTTATTATTTTAGAGATCTACCCTGATACATAAAATATAGTCATAAAATAGTTTCTGAAAATCCAAAATAGAAATGGTGATCAAAAATTAGCTATGACTGTTGAAGCTTTTAAGCTATACCATGTCAAGAATAGCTGTCCTTTGGTAGAAAGTCTGTGTGGGGCATTGGAAATCAAATTACAGACTTTGAAATGCCCAGAATTTAATAGTTCAAATTCTGTTTAAAAGATGTTGAGTCTTTTGAGTCAGAAATGACTCTGAGTCACTTCTGTATCATCAGTAGAGGTAAAATTGAAGGGAATGAAGCAAAGTCATGAGCATAAAATTTTAACAAGAGCTATAAAGAAAGAAGAACTACTCTTAGATATACTGCAATATTAGAATGTAAAATATCTTATTATAGCACAGGTAACTGAGTCAGATGGAACTGTAAATTTATAGCTATGGTGAAAACTTAGGACCAGATGGAAGTAATTCAAAGACTGAATGTGTGGTTACCATTAGAGTTCAAAGAAGTAACAGTGTACAGTACATTTAAGATTATAATTTTTTAATAGTAGAATTATAAAAAAAATTAAAATTAAGGTATTAGAAGAAAAAGAAGGTTTTTACTAACCAAAATTTTCAATTGAAAGCTGTGAACCAAATTTTCCTCTAAACAAAGTATTTGGAAATATACAAACAAGATTAATCCAAATCAGGTCTAACACACGAAGAAAACTATAAACCTCCAAGACATGTCTGCAAACATGCTCTAGACTGGTCACAATTTTTAAAGATGAAGAAAAATTAAGATGATAATCAAACACCATCTGGAAACCCAACAGTGTTCTAACTTATTTTCAATATGTGCTTGCAAAGCATCAGTAAATTTTAAAGAAAAAGACAAAACATGATTCTTAGATCTTTGTACGGTATAAAAGCTAAAATAATTCATTTAGTAAATACCCTACTCACATGTCAGCATGATCACATTCATTCCTCTAAGGATAGGACTTAAAAATTACAAAAATATATGCTCACCTGTTCACAAGAATTAAGTTGAAAAATGCTACCCTAGATATTTTGTGGTAATGTCAGTAATCCTGCCATTATTTTTCCCAACAAATGACAGGCTAAAAATCCCAAGCATTCTGCATGCACTTAAAGATTTTGTAACATTTGAAAATTAACAGACTACAACTTGTCCTGAATTGTGGTCATTCAGAATCAAGGCAATATGATGTTGTATCGGTTTTAAGCCAATATACAAAGGGACAGAATTACAGAAATTTAGCTTCTTCAGATTCTATAAACCATTGCTTAGCAGTAGCTAAGTACTGTGCCTGTGTGGCACTGTACTAAAGACTGAGAGTGGCTGGGTTTTACATAAGCCAAGAAATGGAAAGAAGGTCTCAAAGGGAATCTGCCTACCAAAATGATTCCATCTGCTAGCTATGAGGAAGGCACAACTCAAAAAAGGGTGGGCTAGAAAAAAAGGCATCCTCAGAGAGAAAAGACAAAGCAAGATTAAGAACATACAATGGTGGAGAATGTGAAACCAAAATCTAATTCAGTAACAGAAGAGCTTCAGTGCTTTTCTGTGCCATAATCTGTTGAAGGACTAGGATGCTAAATGGGTTAGACTGAGAAGTTCCAAATGTCTGGCTTTCTGGAGTAATGCCAAGAAAATACATTTTCTAGAACAATTACCAGGCTTGTCCTAGAACAGTGAGTTTATTAGAGGGTAATGCCTGAGTGCGTGATCACAATTGAGATTTTGCAAGGATGCATGGGCAGTAATTCCAAAATGAGTAACACTACCAAAGAAATAAGAGCAGCTGTTTTTTCTCCTGAAGAGTATCAGGATTAAGGGATGCAATTGGGCCTCAATAATAATGCCAGCTCAGTAATGAATCCAATTCATTGGCTCAAGGGATGCGACTGCACTTCAGTAATGTCCTTGCTTCTAATTTTAGACCATAGGATATCTACTAAGATATTTTCATCTTCTCTTATTGTGCACTGCTACTAAAACATTTCTGGCAAAGTAAAGAATTTAATTCAGCTTTCATGACTCTGAGATTAACATGCTTATAATGATCTTATTCTTGTACTAACAAAAATAGAGTGGCACATGATACTGGGCATAATGAAGGTTTTGCTAGAAGAACCTGACATTATTTCACAAAAGGGGAACAAGAGCCAATGATGCAAGTACCAGCTTTTCATTTTTGAAACTAGATTCAAACTCTTTCTAAGGTGAAAATGATCTCACACTAATTTCCAACTGTTCTTATCACAAAACCACTACTCAGCTGGCAGGACTTCTTGTTGACAAACCCAGGACTGACTAAAAGGGATAGCACAACCAGCATTGAGAAGTATTGGCAGGAGGACTGAGAAAGCTTGCCTGCAACTGGCTTGAGACAGTGCTTTTCTTCATTTTAGTATCACAAAATCCAGTGTGATTATCCAGCCTAAAGGAAATCCCATATAACTTTGTATTAGCACAATCCCAATGAATAAAACTGAAAATATGCCAGTCTACTATCAATAACTGCCAGATTTAGATAATAACCATTATTAATAGCTTCTCAGATTGTTTTGGGAAGGAGACAGCATGTCACCAAACTTCTAGGTAAGGCTAGTTTACAAGCTAAGCTAAATGGAAGGCTTGTTCTGTGGAAGCAATACACAATACTGTTATTACAAAAGCTTCATGTTTGGCAGAACAGTCATTTTCCCCCTTGATCCTTCATTCTGGGATCTATAAGACCCTGCAATTTTCAGATAGCAATGGCACAAGATCAAGGTTATTACTATTTTTTTAAGATAGCACTTTTTAACAAAAGGAGAGAAGCACAGAAACAGCCAGGCAGCAGTTGAACATGTGGTATTCATGTTTTGTAATCATTTCAGTCTGAATCCTGCCAATATCACTTCATCTCAAGCCACTTGCTGGGACGCTGAGCACATCCATCCTCTCCTGTAGGCTTTATTTCTACCTAACAAAGAGGCTATGCTTGGCTCTAGAGACTGTTAGTCTCTGGAGTTTCATGGGCACAAAAACAACTCAAAATCTACTATGAATAGTGAATAGGGAAAAAAAATCCTTTAGCAGTCTGTAGCAGGCACAGCATCATGGAGGGCCTCTCCATGAGTAGTGAGCTGCCTTGTAAAAATAATCCTTGGCAGAAACAGAACTTGCAGCACATTTGAGAAAGGCAACTTTCTAGAGAAGATCTCATGGTTTTCCATAGTTTATTCCAATATTTTTTTACTAATCTCCCATCTTTTTTAAGCGCTGACCATACTTTGGTATTGCATCTTACAAAATTCTATATGCTGTCTATCAGTGGCTTTGGTAGTGCAATAGTTATTGTCATTAAATATTTATGAAGTGCAAGTTATTATTGCTGAATAGGAAAGGACACTGCTGCAGATAAAAAGAGCTACTTTAAAAAGCCAGTATATATAAAGAAATACAGATTTGTAAAAACTATTCTACAACCAAAGCGCTGTTAGTATGAATAAACGTATGAAAAATATAATATTTTTGAAGACATCTTAAATATACTTTTTACTTTACACTTTGTATAACATAGAGTTCATGCCTAATACTGCTGTGACTGGTATTGCTGTAATACTATTGCTGGGGTTGCAAGACATTTTGTGACACAGAAGTGTTTAATGTACGCAGGCAATTCAAATGTTCAGACTTACTCCAAGCGCATCAGATTTCCTTTTTTCTGCTGAGGTCATATGTAATTTGAATGTCATTTTTAGCCTGTCCTAAATAGAGCAGTGTGAATTCTTACCGCACATAGAGACCAGCATGTGGCACGATACCTTTCTGAGTGCTCACACAGTGCAGATAAGAAGCAAAGACTCTGTCAGAGCGGACTGTAACAGGCCATAATGGCCCTGAGTAGACTCACATGTCACCTTCACCCACACCCTCTGCCCATGGGCCTAGAGGTGCCATTTAAACTGAGGCCTGTGCCTTCACTGCTTGCCTGAGCTGGGCCTACCCCGGCAACACTGGGCTGTATCTGACCCAAGACACCCTTGCCAATCCTGATCCTGAGCTGCAGACTGACTTCCTGGCATGACCCCGGACCTCCCTTGTCAGCACATGTTTACCTGATGACCTGGACTCCGGCTGCGCTCTTTGGTTCTGCCTCGCTTGCCGGGCTGGTGCTGCTGCGCTGGGCCCTGGCCAGGGACGCTCTGGCTCTGGCCCTGCCCGCTGTGGGACTGCGCTCAGCTCTGTGTGCAATGGGGAGCAGCCGCTCCTGCCTCTGTTGTGGCGCTACCTTAGATACACCTCTGACGACATAAGAAATGGACAGCAAAGAAGCCCCACTTGTCAATCGGCGTGCTTAAAACTGCAGTTTCAGCATTTTGGGCGTTCTTTGATCTTTAGGAGCAATACATACCACCTGCTCCTCTAATAAGTGTAATGAGCTGGAGCATCTGGTTGATCTTCCTAGAGACAAAAAACTTCATTTGTTTGATGTGAATAATGAAAATTGTTTTATACTTAATATAAATGCTCAAGAAAGATTTCCCTCTCTCAAAGAGCAGCTTGGAGGAGGCAACATTCTTCAATTTTAACAGAAGCTTGTCTTCAGTTTAATTACACTTAAACTTTCCATGTATTCCTAGGAAGAACGCCTGGAAGCAAAACACCTTAAAAGACTAAGTCGTGTTGTGGCGTATGATAGGCTATGTCTACAGAACAAACAGTGTGCATTAGCTTAGGGTCAGGTTGTACTTTGAGACATTACAAAAAAGAAACAAAACCACTTCAGGACTTAACATTGCAACTTTGCCTGTACTCAACATTTTGTAAGTTGAGAGTGGCAACCTGGACATCCTATGAACTGCTGCAGCAACAGATATCCTAAGTATGGCATTCTCAGTACAATATGGATGCAAAGGACTAAGATAACTTCCAGCACGGTAGAAAGCAAAAGGTTACACACTTTAAAAATCTATTCTCAGGTCCACAAATAATGTATTGTCAGCATATACTTTATCAATACGTGTATCCTTCAACAGAGGAAATCCTTGCAAAGACATTTTGACAACATGACTCTAGCTGAAGTATTACTTGGTCAAAAACCTGATACTACTTTTGTGCTAGTGATAAACTGCACTATGCTCAATACAATGGACCATTATCTCTTGTTTTCTAAGATGCTTTGAACTGCAGATAGAAACTTACATCTCAGTACACCACTTGTTATGGTATATGTAAAAAAACAAAACAGTACTGCCTCTACTGAATGGTGGATTTTTGATTTTAGGTTTGTACACTTCTTAAAGCACTCTTAAAAGCCAACTCCTTTTATTTTGAGGTAACTTTAGTGACATTGTTGATAGATTATAGCTAAGCTTCTAACAAGGGGAGTGCGCATAACTTACGTGCAAGTACAATGCACTTGTGTCCCAGTTACATTACATGTACTGCTGCATTTTAAGTTTCCTCCCATGCCTATCATTATCCAAGTTATTAAGTAGTTAAAAAGTGAATGGAACTGTTTTAACTGTAAGGGGGCATTATACTTCTAGTCCAAGATAAAACTTGTGAAGAGAGCTTGTTATAAAACAGGAGGATCTTTGAATGAAGAGGTTAATGAAGAATGTAAGTAAAATCCAAAATCAGCCAAACTGTACTGTGAAGTACAGCTTGTTTTGGGTATTTATTTTATGGTGTTTAGTCAGTGCCTTTGATATGCAAAAAGGGAAATCAAAATGACATGTGTACATAGAGTATTAGAGTGCAACTCATGATGATCTGCCTTTTTACAGTATGTAGGAAGTGAGCTTTCTTCTTCTGTGGGTATAATCATTAAAAGGCATTCTTACTTTCTTACTAATTTTTATTAGAAATTAGAAGGCATAGTTAGCAGATGAGGATTACATTAAAAATGCCCAATACATTAGCCCTCTTTTTAAATTGGTATAAGCCACTGTGTGGCTTAAGCCGCATACTGATGCATAAATTATAAGGAAGAAGACATATATAGCCAATCCTATCTGCAAGTACTGAATTTGATTCCCCTATTTAGAATTTCTGAGTCACTCAAGTAGACATATTTGATAGGAATGTGATCTAATTGTTTTACTGCTAAACCTGAAATAGTTGCTATTAGGAGCAAATTAGCAAGAGACCTTTGGATAATTCTACCGCTCAAATCAAAGTCTCAGTCAATTAGCCATCTTAATAAATAATGGTTCCCTAAAAAGAGACAGGAAAAAGAGACTAAACAAATATGCAAAAAAATCCATAAGATGAAAAATCTAACAATTTCCCAAAGGTCAGGGAGGAAGCCAAGATCTAAATTAGATTAAAGATTTGATTTTTCTCCTCTTTTGTCTTTATTCAGGCATATGAAAAACAAAATAAAGTCATATAAACACAATAATTTTTTAATTGTAGACACAAGCCATATCTGTGTAAAGAATTCAGTTTAGCTGCATGTAATAACAGTCTGAAGGGTAGCTTAAACAGTTTGGTTAGAAGCAATCACCAGGTAACCAGAGACTTTCGGCTTTTTGTGGCCCTTTAGCTGTCTTGACTATGTAATGGAGGTGAGAATGGGTGCCCTGTACAGGGATAGTTGATGTCTTCATGGCATTAGTGCTTCCCTATGCAGAGAATGCGTATTACTCTACTATCTACATGCGTATATAGTTGATCTGTCTGTCCCCTGCTTTTATTTTCCCTAAGTTGTACCAACTATTGATTCATGTATTCTGCTGTATGTCTTGAATTCAGCCCAACTAACAGGTTGGTTATGGAGCAAACTGACTATACAACACATTGCTCTAGAGCATGTCTTTATTCTAAGCATGTCTTTTGGGAGATATGATGCTGTATGTACCTTTGCTCATACTATTTTTGAAGGAAAAGTTATGTGGCATGACTAACTTGAAATAACACACCAACCTGCAAAAATAAAAAGAAATTAAATGTAGGGAAACATATGCCTTGCTATCATGCAATAGTGGTGGAGTTGGTGGTACAACATGATACAGGTTCTTATGACTTGGAACTGATTCCATTGGAAGCTCCCTCATATGCAGAGAAGGAACAACCCTTAGTCCTGTGTTCCTTTACTGCATTGCTGCTGAATAATGCATTTTAAAAATCTACATTTAAAATACTGACTTGGCTGACAAAAAATGCTCAGGAGTGGCTACCTTTCAGCAAAAGAAAGCTTTGTAAGCACAGACTAAAGAGGGAAATGTCATAAATCACTGCACATATGCTTACTGGCAGGCAATATATAAGGAATTAACTCCTGTGATAACCTAATTCTGCTTCTGTTAAAGACAACAGAAAACTCCTATTGTCTAACATTGAAACAGCACTGAACTCTTAATATGCTGAGGAATTGATAGCACTATGCTCTACAAATTATAATGCTGCACCCATTTCTTCTTAGCTGATCATAATTCACACTTTAACACTGTGATTAAATATATCCAAATATTTTTAACAAAAACATCTCTGAGTTAGAGTGGTCTTTGCATTTGAATATATTATTTTTTACCATCATTTACCACATATAAGTGTCCAGTCTTTGGTCATAACAGTTTTTCTGCACATGTAGGATATTATTCATATTTTATGTTTCATTCACACTACAATATAAACAAGATATATCAAAATATTTTAAATTAATTTTAAATTTCAGTTTTATATACCTTTATAACAGCTGGTTTAAATCTATAAAGAGCTACTTATTTAAAAGTCTTGAATAAACTCACTGAAAAGAAATTAAATTTATGATGTTTAGTATTACATATTATACAGTTTCTTTATTTTTTGCTCACTTAATCACGCTGTGAAAAATTCATGAATATTTAGCTATTAAATGAAATGCAAAATTTTCATTACCATTTTATTGAAAACTTGACATCTTAAAATACCATACATACCATTAGTATTCTAGTGCATTGTCACCTTATTGAAAAATGCTGCTAAAAAACAATACCACCATTCAGAGAAAAAAAAATTGTCCGCCCAAGGCTATTAACTATAGTTCTACACATACATTAGTGACAAATAAGTGAAGCAGCCAATGCTCACAAAAGATGTCACTAAAATGCTAGGAAACAACTGTAACCATAGAAACCATCTCACACTGCAATCTGAACATCTTTTGTCAGTGTTTGACTAGAAATGAGATGCTTAAAATCATTAGGCTATCAAAAAATCTGAAGTCTCTTCATTGAAATTTACATATTTAAATATTTTGAAACCTGCAAAAACTTCAACATGATACTTTCATAAAATATTGTTTCAGCTCCTAGCCCTCAACTATCACTTTAGATATAATAACAAGGATTATACAGATGGTTACTCTCTCCCTCAAAGTCTCCCCCACCAGACCCTGTTTTTAGTATACATGCAGGAGGAGAAGAACCTAGGCATTAAAAAAGAACCCAGCACAAAAAACTGTGAGAAGTGAGGACAATTTACCCAACTCTCCTTAATGCAAAATATTCACAGATATGGCATTCATTATCTCTACTTACCGATCTGGGTTTTAAAAAAAGCTCTTCATAAACACCATCCACCCTACTGACAGGATTAGTGATATCATATAACCTTCATGCCATTAGGTACAAAATTGTCTACAGACAACAAAATACCTGAATGAGAAATTTTCTCAACTGACTTTAAAAAGTTTGAGAACTTTTGAAGATTAAGTATCTCTCCATTAGGCTAATGGCTTATTATTAACAGTACCAAATAAAAATGGCCGGTACAACTTCTGGCTTATAGAATAACAGGACATCCCAGCCTTTCTGTACAGTGACTGATCATGTTCTGTAGGAATATGTAGGAAGGAAGCCTTAGTTCTTTTTGCAATAGGAGACTAAAATCTGTGTTAGTCTGAAAATCTACCGTAGAAAGTAAAATCAAGGGCATAAATGGTGATTAATTATTTAATATAACAAATTTCAATGGTACAAGGGACAGCCAATAACAGACATAGTGTTGCTTGCAGGAAAGACATGCTGTTATTTCATATAAAAACCATTTCCAAATGTGTATATACTCTAATTTACCATTAATGAAAAATGAAATTTTGGAGAGACAGAGCAAAGACATTTTGAGTGGAAAAGCCAAGGACTGAAATAACCTGTACCATTTCCTTCTATTATCTATTCCACAGGTCCTGAACTTTCAGGCACATATGGGTAGTGTTACTTATCCAAGACTCTGTTATGCAATACATTGCTCAATTTCTCTATTTCATTTTTCATGGCTTTAAGCAAAATTCAATGGTCTTATAAACAACAGATTGCCAAGAATCAAAGGCAGTGTGCTCGTCCTTTAAAGCATTGTTTGCCAATGCACTGTGATTTAACACTTGTAAGAGAATGTGGAGAATTTCAAATTCCACCTCTTCCCATCATCCCCATCCTTTGGTGATAGAAAAGGTCAGATTTCAAGCCCATCAATCCAATGCTATCACAAATAGTACAAGATACATTAGAATTGTTAATAATGTCATTCTTGTGATTGGCAAACAAGCTATTATAATTTGCAAACTTGGAGTCTGTTATTTTTATCAACAAACTAGAATGCCAGTGAAAAAAGGCAAAAGAGGATGAAATGAAGAAATATGTCATACAACTCATTACAAAGTGTTTTTGTTATGTGTTTTACCAATGAGCTTCACAGAATTGAACACAAGAGAACTGGTTTATTTTAAAGACCATGAAACTCATTCTGTAATAAGTAATTCACTGATTTAAAATAGCCTTCAGGGAGGTGTCTGCACAGATATTGTGCTGCAAAAGTTAAATCACAGGAACAGAAAAGACGGTATGACTATAGTTTCTAGAAGGAGTATAATAAACATAAGTACAAAGGTTAAAAATATACATTTTTAAAAAATTTTCTCTGAAAATGAACGGCTCACAGTATTTGAAAGGTGATGAAGCAATCCTTTTCAAGTAAATGTACATTTAAAGTGTACGTTAAAACTATTTTGTTGTCTGTGGTTCATTGTCTTCCTATTGCACAAAGCTGTTGTAAGCTTAGTCTCTTACAGAATGCAAGGAAATGGAAAAAAATTATGAACTGGGATTACAGATTTTCTTACCATTTACTATTCTAATAGTCTTTACTGTATTTGGTATTCTGATGGTGAAATAGTAAATATTTGGTTTCACCAAACTGCTAATACAAAATTGCTCCTGTGGATACCTAACTCATTCATTGAACATATTTTTCCACTTCGTACGCTTTATGGAAAGTTTATAAATGTAGGAACCATTTTCCTTAGCTTCATTAGTTAGTATTGTTTTAGTACTACCAATACATAAATATAAATACACACTGTAATAAAATAATTGTATAAATGCATATAATATAAATATATATTATTAACAGACATCAACTTATGCAATGTTGCCAAAAACATGACAAATTCCCACCTTCAAAACCCTTAGCATTACAGGCATACTAACATACCCCAAATTGGAAATTAGTCCTACCGTTGGCAGAATTCACATTAATTCTACTATTTTGAGCTAATTCAGTAGTTTTCCTTTCCTGAAAACAGCTGATACAAAGTTATGGAAGAGCAAGTCTGTTCCAACAGCAGAAAAGTATCTTAATCTCATTCACACACATATTCTCTTGCTTAAAGTTATATCTGATAGGTATCCCAGGGTAAATAAAAACACATTTAAACAACCTCTACATTCATCAGCACTATCCTACAGCTAACTGGAAGGTATTTATTGATCACACTAGTTTTACTAAGCAGCACAATTTTCAAAACTGAAACGGTGAGATGTAAAATAAATTGAGCTTCTTGCATTTTTTACCTACCTTGAATCATGCTTTTTCATCTATACTAATATTTTTCATCAAACTGAATTCCACATTCAGTAAATTCACTCAAGGTGGAGTTGTTTTGGGTTTTGTTTGGTTTTTGGTGGTCTGGCTTTTGTTTTGTTTTTCATTTCTGTGCATCACTACACAAGTATTTTCCCATGAGTATTTACTATAAGGTTGTATACAATCCTCAGTGTCTTTATGCTCCTGCAACTTCCTTTGTTGGCTGCAAAGTGTACCAGTATGGCATCCTGCCACAGTTCTGGATCATTACACATTTTTTGCCTAGTAATGTAGTAGCATACACCTTTGCTGATGTGTTAAGTGCACTGGTTTTCTATTGGTTTTCAGTTACAATCTAATAATTTATTTGCTAAGTTACTCAATAATTGGTGTTGACTTGTTTGTTTTAGGCCACTGCTTTTCGCTCTGTTCTTCCTACTGGCAGATATTAAGATCAGCTGAGCAAGGCAGTGTAAAAGCAAAGTGGCTCAATGAAGATAACTTGGATCTTTCCAAAGTACAAAAGCCTAATCCAAAAAAGGATTAAGTAAATTCACAAAGGTCCATAACCAAATATTAATGTGAACAGGCAGGGGATGTACCCTCTAGCACCCTGAAGCAACTGTGGATACTGAGGAGCAGGGAGAGGATGGACTGCGCTAAATGGCCAGGCTCACTTGCTTTCAGCAAGTATCATCCTCCATTGCTGTCATTGGAGGGAGGATACTGCTCCAGATGGCAAAACTTACAAGTCCAGCCCCAGCAGGGCATGTCTTGGGTGTGTGTCTTAACAAATTGGAGGCCTCCTGTCTTGGCTTATAAGGCCCACTTCAATGTCCATTTATTTATTTATTTATTTGAGTTTGGCTAAGAAAGATTGAACATCAGCAAGAATATCACAGGCTTATGGGATTCAGTTATGTATTTGTAATGCATTATTTACTTTGTTTATACAGTTGAATATTCAGTAATGTAAATAATAATTCAGTTCTTTTAGCAAGTGGCATCATCTTATGGTAGTAAATTCTGTATACCTGTTACTGTCAAACTGTACTTTTCTATTAATATAAATATTTAGTTTTTCAGAATATCCAGGAAAATGTAAAAAAGATTTTCAATAAAAGTGTTGTTAATGTACCTAAAATTTTAATATAAAGGAGTATTATTCAGAGGTCAGCTTCTTAAATTTATTATTTCTTTTGTAGATTTGATTTGAAAAAAAAACTTACACTATCTCAATGTTTTTATGTTTATATTTGCAATAAATTGATATTTCACATAATTGTTTCCATATAAATTATATAATGAAACACTTTACATAAAGATTAATGCCATCTTGAGAGTTAGATTATGTACACAGTAGCATTTCAGATCTTTTGTTTATACTCATAACTGATGTTTTGGAGTTCAAATTTCATATGCTCCTGTACCATTAAATGACAACATTGTCATATCTCTGACAACCACACTGACCTGAAATCATGTTTTGCAACCTTTGTTGGTGGGCATGTCTTCACATTGACAATCATGAGCCATGCTTGTAGACTCAGTTGTAAGGAAACCAGAAGAGCACATATACCCCTCTGGTAGAAAACTCGTAGGAGTGCTTTCTGATGTACAACAAAGGCTACTGCAATTTCTCCACATGTCAATCTTTTTAACTGCTGTTACTGTTCTGCTCTATTCTACCACAGTTACCGTCAAAATTGGTTTTTTTCTTGATTAGGATAGAATGTCATTATGTAGACCTGAAACATTTCAGACATGTACTGTTATGTCCGAAGCAGGGAGAGAGGACTTCAGATAATTCCCAATCCAGTTGAGATTATTATAAAAATGCCACAATTGCCTTCACGAGATTTACACCTGACCATATCAAGCAGTGTGTTGAATCTATATTTTTTTTGTATTCTGTTAAGTAGACTCCTGATATTAGAGCCACTAACTGTATTTCCACCGCTTTGCTTTGGTCTTCATAAGTGCTTAAGGCAGAAAAAAAAGTTACACGATCTATAGCCAAACTCTAAAAGGATACATATGGCTAAGATACAAAATGGTCATATAATAATTTATTTACAACATACATTCATTTAGAATTTTATAATCTGTCTAATTTATTACACAAAATGTTTTATTCAGGAAGTTAAGACAAAAAAAAACAAACAATGAAATTTTGTTCTGGCAATCAGTAAGTAAGTGATGCTCCTTCTCATGCATTGTTACTGCCAAGTCAATCCTGAAGATGTGTAGGGCTCTGATTTTGCATCCATTTATGTGAAGTACTACATCTAAATGAAATATTACCATTAGACACAGTTCAGCATAATGGCTCTGCCAAGACATTTAGAAAATTAAAATCAACAGAAGTAAAATCACATTTTCTCCTGAACTTTAATAACATATGATAAACTAATGCAGTTAAAGATGCACAATGTATCATTCATATAGCTAGACATTACCCTGTGTAGAAATAACAGATTACAAGTAAACAGACTCCACACAGTGCATGGAATTAGCAAATTACCATTTTTCCCAAGCAAGTTCTTGAAACATACACATCAGTCACGAATTGCAGAAAGGGGATTGATTGTAGATATGAACTAGGGAGCTTGGCTACACCAAATAATCAGATTTCACGCCTTCTCATATTTAATATTTTTTATTGTTGACACCCAACTTCCCACAGCTGAATTAAGCAAATGCTTAAAGTCATACTCTTACCCTTCATTTACAAAATTGATCTGGTAATTACGGTGATGGAAAATATAAGTTATACAGTTTTTTCAAGCTTTAATATGCCACCATTAGTGCAGTAATTCCACTAATATGGAATTAAAAGAAGAAAAAAAAAAGCCATGCTTAATAATTTCCTGTGACGAAAGGTATATCTTGACTATCTTAATAGTGGCAATCTCTGGTTTGAAAACCAAAATGTTTTAAATATCCATTATTTATGCCTTCACAGTCTATCAAATAACTTTACACCCAGTATTTGTACTCCTTGAGTATAAGTACTGGTGCTAATGCTAAATAGGTTAAAATATTTATATAATACTTCATTATTAAAATTATTTTGTCAAGCCAATTTTATCAACAGAATTCCCATACTCATGCTTGTAAAGAGACTGAACTTTCACAGTGGATCACCAGGCTGCCTACCAGGTCATCTGAGTTACTAACTCAGCTCGAAGCTGTGCACATGAAGATGACATTCCACAGCTCAGCAGTGCAACGTATTCCTTACATATGGAAAATATTCATCATTTTATTATTAATGACATAGGATTGCCTTCTGATATTGAAATTCCATTCAGTATACCACTGGGTAGACAAAGATATTTTATAGAATTTATAAATATTAATCTTGTTATTTCAGTCTCAGCTGTTGTTTATTGTCAAGCCCACAATAATGGATTCAAAGCTTGACTACAAATATAAGCAAAAATACTGAAAAACAGGAGTATTATCTCAATTTTTCACTGAAAATTATTTTAACTGCATTTCTTTACATCACATGTAATGAGATAAAAAGATTTGATCTGTAATAGGCTTGATTTTGCAGTAGCAGATTGCAGTCTCCTCCAAATATCATAAAGAGCAACTTCTTCCACATTAGGTATCAATATGCTTTCACTTCTATAGTAAATTAGGAGCAGCCCTACCTATAGTCTCTTATGTAAGCAATGGCTAAATCTATATTAATTAACTAAAACATTCAGGGCTTGAGTTCTGGCACTCTCATGCAATCATCCACATTGTTTAACCATTTCGGGGTATTATTGGCCTGGATCAGCTGGCATTCTCCTTGCCAAGAGCAGACATGGTGCATGGGATGGGGACCGTTCTCAGGAGACTTTTGTAGGGGCAGCAGAATGTATCAGCCCTTATTGTGCTGTGGGAGAAGGAGGGTTTCGCTAGCTCTATGAGCATTAGACATATTTGCAACTTGCCACTAAAGATGATGGAGAATCATTACCAGCAGATATGGTCAAACTGAACTACACCTTCAAATTGCTAGGCTTCTTCCTTTAAAATCAATCTGTGATTTTTCAGTACTGAATGCTACACATCTACAGATAAGGTACTACAATGTAGCAATTTTATCTGCCATTATTTTACATGTAAACAGACTGACCAGCTCAGAGTCCCTTTCCTATCATTTCTAGTGCCCTTCAGAGGCCTGAGAATAGTTTTTCTACTGGGGTATGCCAACCTTTGAGATCACCATCAGTCTTAGGAAAGTGGTAATTCCTTTCTTCCATGTCATGGTTCTAATACAGTCCCAAAACACTGGATTTAATAGCTTCTTGAAGGTTCTGGAAAAGGGAGGGAAGGACAGTGGACAGAAAAAAAAATGGTATTATTCTCTGAGAATGTAATAGCGTCTAGATCTACCATTTCCATCATTTCCATTGTCCAAGAGTTTTTAGGGAACAAATTCATACTTAAATGACCCTTCTAACTGTCAAGGATATAGACCTTTATTTTTATTTCAACCTTACAGCCTTATAGATGCAGAAACCGGAGGGGTTTATAAAATAAAGATCAGAATCTTTTAAATTTGAGGCCGTCACTGACTTTAGTGATTTATGGACTATTGCTTAAACCACTTAATGCACTGATCTACTTCAAAGCTTCTCATTTAGTGCCATACAGCCACTTTCTTCTATGAACCATTGTCTTTTATATTATACTAAGAATTGTTCCACAGAAGGTAGATCAGTGTTGAAATTGTCTCCTAAACAGGGAAAGCTGAAATTAGAATCTCAATTTCTTATATACATTTTGTGAAGGCTTTAACCAGTAACCTGCTAGAAAAAATAAAGTTCTTTTCTGCTGTCTTTGGTGTGGTGTGCTCTGAGTGGCTAAAAAAAAGCCTTGTCTCCCAAAACAAAACAAAAATGCCTGATTGATTGATTTTTCTGTTTGCAAAGGTTTAGCTGTTACACTGATTGAGGACTCAAGATTTAAGTGACCTTGTGTATGTTCAGCAGAATTTATGAAATTTAGATTATTCAAGGATGACGAAGCAATGAGTTGGAATTCTGCAGCTTTCAGTGGTGCTTAAATGTTGGAACTGCTGTTTAAATATATTTGGGGAATCTCATCCTAAATGTTTTTATTATAAGCATAGCTCAAAGGACCTCATGGTTGGATGCCAGGAAGTTCTCAGAATGGCATTTTCAAAAACAGTAAGACATAATGACAAAGAGGGCACTGAAAATGTAGTTTCACAGTCTGAGAGAGACCTTCAAATTGCACCCCAAAGTGTTTGTAGAATATGCTGGAATTAATTATTTTGTTATCTCTGAATCCAGCCCTCCTGCCACCAGTTTAAAAAGCAGTTTCTCAAAGTGAAATCTAATTCCATCATTAGGGGACAGATTGTTCTAAGAAGCTGGATTAGAGCAGCATCAGCATGAATTTCAAAAACTTACATGGAGCTATAAATATAATGTGCAATATTTTGCAATATCTAATGTGTTTTGGTCTAATGTTGAACATGCCCCATTGTTAAAACCAGCTGTGTTCTTTCACTTTTCATTTCTATAAAGCTACGATAAAGGCTGTCAAAGCAAACCCTGCAGCACCAGCCTTTCTTGATAAAAGTTCTGTGTACACAGTACATAGTAATCTCAAGATGGAACTTTGTTTCAAACTAGAACAAAATCCTCAGCTAATTATAAGTGAACTATATTAAGCACAAAAGGCAATTTCAATTTATACTGAACAAAGTTGCATTTTACTCTTTCCTTTCAAAATGCTTTTGTCGGGGTTTCTGAAACTAATTGAAAATTCATTTTGCTTAATTTTCTAAGGTTATTTCTTTTATTGCTTTTAAGTAGTCTGTGTAATAGTGTAACATCTAAATCCCCCCTAAAGAAGATTAGTGGGGCTTTTTTTTGGTGTTAATTTGTATTTAAAGCTTTAGAATAAGAAATGAATCATTCTTTTCATTCCTTACATCACATTAGTGCAGCAATCACTAAACTAACACTCTTATTATGAACACATTCAAAGCACTTGGAGGAAAATTGCCAACAGAAGTACTATGTAAAAATAGGTCTGCTGTTTAAACAGAAGAGGATTAAAAATAAAATTGCAGTTTATAGGTGACCAGTTAAAGGGAAAAAATTTGCACACTTGTATTTGTTTTGACTTTTATGTATATGATATAAAGAAAAATCTGAGGAACATTTTTTTTCTTTTTATTCTCCTAGCTACTTTCTTAGCTATATTTTATGGAAAAACTATGGAATTTTCTCTTCTCCTTTTCCTGAACGCTTTATGACCAGTGGATAAGTCCCTCCTCCCTTTGTAGTTAGTTACAAGATTTGGTTGGACTCAGGCAAAGATATAAAGGTTAAAATGTCCTAGATGTGTTACCTGGGCTCTACCTCCTTGAGAACACCTAGTGGCTATTTTTTGTCTCTATGAAGTCAACAGTAAAGTTTATGAGTCAGTCCAGATTTAGATCTGGCAGGAGTGATCATGTCAACAAAAAGACAGGTATTAAGGCATGTAACTAAATGGGAGGTCACTGTATAGGAAGGGTCCTCAGATGACTCAACACAGGAGCTGGAGTAGGAGCAGGACCCCACTAGGGAGCCTGGGAATGGGTTCAACAGCATGCTGACAGAACTAGTTAACTCCTTCTAGAAACTGCAGGGCTGGTATCTGGCTTCTTTCTGGGACGCAGGAATTCACCCAGCATTGCATGATGTGTCACAAACCCAGAATGTGAGTAGAATTTTCTATTAGTCCCTTGAGACTAGGACTCAGTTCTTTGTATTCTCTGTTTTTGTTTACTGTGGTTAGATAATCCAACAGTGACCTTTCTGCAGCTCAGGCACTGGTGGCAGTATTGATGAACAATTCAAAGTTCCAGGCATTTCCTCTTAGCTCTTGGATCAAAGGAAAATTTGGGAAGAACCATTTTGATTCCAAGTTAAGAAAGAAGCAAAAAGACCAGAGAAGCAAAGGAAGTTTATTTTAAATGCATCACGTCATCACTGCAGTTTCATCTTCCTACTCTGGGGTCTGTAATGCTTCTAAAAAAATAGGCTTACTGTCGGTGGGGACTTGCAGAACAGAATTCAGAGAGGTTGGCAGAAGTGACTCAGAGCCAGCTCAAGACTTCTCAGCAGTGTTAACTGATTTTAGTTCCCCAATGCTAAAGATAAAACTATATATCTCAGGCTACAAGACTGGATAAGAGACAGAGAAAGGAGTGATTTCTCTTTCTACTGTTAAAAGACTAGAAGAGGTGTTTGGTTTTGATGACTGCTTCAGCTTCAGGGACTGAGGAACAGCCATATTGATATTTTGTGAATGTGCAGGTAGGAGGCAGAGATTATTAGGCTGGTTTGCTACTTTTGCCAAAGTAGCAGA
Source organism: Eurystomus gularis (assembly GCA_013400335.1). NCBI lineage: Eukaryota > Metazoa > Chordata > Aves > Coraciiformes > Coraciidae > Eurystomus > Eurystomus gularis. Next base: position 13,425 of record VZZY01010165.1, on the reverse strand, counting down.
GTCTGAAATCTGTTATTTGAGGCAACTTTGTGTTCTAGGCTAATCTTAAGTACCTAAACCTAGCTCTGGTTTGGCATCTACAATACATTGTTGAAAGGTATCAACTGCATGAGAGAAGAAAGGAAAGGAGTAAAAGTCAGACAGAATCTAGGGCATGCAGGAGCCAGCTCGCTCTTTATCAGTCTTTTAATGGTTACTTGTCTTTTTTTTAGTTCATATGATGGTTTTAGTAAGAAAACAGACAAAAAATGATATAATTATGAAGGTGTTCTGGTTTCAGCTGAGGTAGAGCTAATTTTCTTCATAGGTATGGGGCTATGTTTTGGATTTGTGGGATGTTTTAGTTGTTACTAAGTAGTGCTTATCCTAAGTTGAGGATTTTTCAGTTTCCCAAGCTCTGCCATTGATCAGGTGCACAAGAAGCTGGGAGGGAGCACAGCCAGGACAGCTGACCTGAACTAGACAATGGGATATGCCATACCATAGGACGTAATGCCCAGGATATAAACTGGGAGAGTTGGCTGGGGAGAGCAAATCGCTGCTTGGGGGCTGGCTGAGCATTGGTTAGCAGATGGTGAGCACTTGCATTGTGCATCACTTGTTTTTCTTGGGGTTTATATTTCTTTCTTTTTATTATCTTCCTTTTCATCACTATTATTTTATTTTATTTCTATTATTAAACTGTTCTTATCTCAACCACAAGTTTTACTTTTTTTTTTTTTCTGATTCTGCTTCCCATTCCACTGCGTTGAGGAGGGAAGAAGTGAGTGTGTGACTGCATGGTGCAGTTGTCAGCTGGGGTTAAACCATCACACAATGTATACTGAGAGTAAACTCTGGGTCTGAGATGCATGGGATTCAGACCCAGAGTGCAAATCAAACACATGAACCTGTGGTTAACCTTATTACAGTTTACTGCACATTTGCTAATAGATGGCTGTTTGTGTACCCAGCAGATTGTCTAGGATTGTTTAGGTGTCTTACCAGACAGGACCTTCAATCCATATCAAAGCCATAAGGTGTTAGGACCCTTAATGCACTCTCCTCCATTTTAGAAGGTCAGGACCACAGAAAGGTTCTTGGTGTGTTCAGAAGTTACCAACCCAAGATACATGAGTCTTCTCCATTGGTTTGATGGTTAAAAAGGGCCAGATGAATGTAGGCTGATTTATCATTTTTGTTCCTCTAGTAATTTGCTACTTGGTAAATGATACAAGTGCTGCATGGCTGTGGCATATTATTAATTTGATTCAGTCATGATCAAGATCTGGGATGTGTCTTTATAAAGTGTCATATTTAGTCCTGTTCCTGTCAGCTCGTTCCTTCCATTTCAACGTGTTAACTTACAGGTTTATGGGGCAATGCTTTTCTGATCAGGTTATCCTTTTCCATTTCCATTTCAATGTTTCAGTGGCATAGCACAATGCTGAAAGAGGCTGACTCTGACAAGATGGGAGTCACCGGTAATTGGTGATCTTAGCAGCTACCTGCTTGCAGGCAAGCTTGAGACTAGCGAGTATAACATTTTTCAGCTATATGTCTGGCTATCGGGGGTGCATTAGGAAAAGGGGGATTTTTCATCTTCTTCCAGGAGAAGAAAAAAGTAAAAGCCTGGTACCCAAGTTTGTGTATTTGAAATTGAAGACTAGCTTGGATGAATCCTGTCTCCAATGGAATAAGATGTACTCCTAGAGCCATGACCTAGGGAGAAGAATAGGATAGAAAAATATTGCCTGGGTGTTTAAAGGTTCTTTTCTAACCTAGTACCTGGCAAAGGCACCTGCTACAGCATTTTGTGACAGATTATTGGTGACCATTGGTTTTGAAAGCCATCTTTACTATGTCAGAATGACGAAATCGACAAGGATGAGTCTGAAAAGTAGCTGTCCTTTGTGTGTTAATTTAATTGGGTTTTACTTTGGCATTTAGGTTTAAGCAAGCAAGAAAACCAGAAAATGCTCTCAGATACATCAGAAAGTGCATTTTTCATTTCTATAAGCATTCCCAAGCAGAGTAGTATGCCCAGAGATGCCCAAGACAATAGCAAGTGTGGACATTACTGAGATGGAAAGTTTAGTAAGACTGAGATTTAATTTTCTATGTGACAACAGTCAGGCAACCTTGTTGGTCCTTCAGTCAACCAGAGCTTTCATGGTTCGTGATCTGATCTTATGCATTTTTTTCTCAGATGGTGTGACAGCCAAGTGGGGACTCTGTGCCACTTAGAGGATGACAGATTCAGTAAATTCTCACACAGGCAGTGAAGACCCCACCTATACAGTTAAGAGTTAATGATGGGGAATCAGCATTTGTGCCAAAGATGTTGAAATAACCCTAGGGTTTGTTTAGGATGAACAGGAATTTAGGGTGTAGCAGCACAAAAAAGCAAAAATTTTTTGTTTGAGTTGTCGAACTGAGTAAGGGAATGTGCCAGTAGACTTTTTTAAGACCCTTACTATTTAATTCAACTTTGTTAGCTTTTATCATAAATGGCTAACAAACAAGTGAAAGAAAAACCTTATTTGTTGCATTCTTCACATTCCCTGATCCTGAAAGAAGGGATGATAACGTTGCAATGCAATGCAATGCAAGAATGCTATAGTCTCTTCCTTATTTGGTGCAATAATTTATTTTAAACAAAAATTAGCCATGTTGGTATCAATGTTACTACATACATACTCTGTTTCATGCAGGTATAAGTGCGGTTTTGGTTACGGCTTGCAACAGAAAGAGTTGGTCTTTAAAACCTGTCTGTTCTCCCCATGGCTCTACAAGTAATGCAATCTATAAAAAGAAACAGTAGATTTCATATTCAACAACTGCAAAAGCAAAGATGATTTTGAAAAACAAAACATGCATGATAAACATTTCAGGCCTTCTTGAACATGAAGAAGTCTTTAGGCTTTAAATTATTTGCTTATCACTCTTGGCAAATTACTGGCACAGAACACTGATAGGAGACGTGGCTCTGTGCAGTTTTATTTTGAAGACACTTTCTGGAGTTTGCCCTCACTAAAGAGACATTGAAGGCAACTCAGACATGCAATTTAGTTTTACTTCTGGTTAATTTCTTAGAGAGTAGGACTTCTTAATATGTCTAATGCAAATTTGGTACGTGCTCCCTCAATCACCGTGTACAACACTTAAGACAGAAAGAACAGTATTGTGCACCAATCTGGTAACATTTATCTCTATAGTCAACATATATTTGTTAATTGTATGCTACTTTGATTGACTTGTTTTGTGTCTTTTAAGTAATTTATTTTGTTTGCTTGCTTTTTAAAATAAGTTCAACTAAGTAGGATGTTCCTGCCTTATTATTTTGAAAGGAAAAACATGCAGACAATTTAACAAAAGGTATCATGTAAGACTTATGAAATCTCTGGATGCCATTTCTCTTTCCTTAGGCACTGAGAAGAAAGGCTGTCCCCTGCAACTGTGCAGAAAAGAACAAGCTAACACCATAACACAACCCTAACAGAAACAAGAGAGAGCACACACAAAGGAAATTACTGTTGTGATGCTCTTAACAGTGAAGTTGTTATTGCTAGAAATGTATCATTGTTTTAAAGAACACATTAAGATAACAATATTGCATCTGAATATGGTATTGGTGTACTTCCCTTTCTCCTAAATCAAAAAGAATACTGAATTGCCCATGGCCATATGTGCTATTGAAAATGAACTGAAAGAGAGCATCAGAATGGATGTCCTGCTGTGGATGCTGCATTTTTTAAATGCTTGGGGATACATCTGATGACAGGTCAAGTCCAGGACCCATTGATATATGATTAATTTTAAGCACAGGAATAGTTTAATTTACAATGGTATTATTCAGATATTTATTATAACCAGTTTGCTGGATTGGCAAAACTAACAGACTGACCTATACAAGTGAAATAAAAGCACCTTTGCAAATTCCCTTTTTCTGCCTTGATTAGTTGTGCCTTTAGTCTCAAACGTTCCAAACCTAAAATACTCCTGTGCTTCTTACAGTTCTAACGTCTACACATAATGGGATATTATGTTCCAAGTTCTTTGTCTACTTTAAAAAAAAAAAAAATTATGATGAATATTTTCACATCTTTCTAAGGATATTCTATATATGAATTGGAAAATATATTCCTTTCTCCCAGGAAAGAAACTTCATCTTTATCTCTGGAGGCACTAATATTGCTATATGATAGATGGACAAATAGAAAAATGAATAACTCTTATATATTCCTTCACTTGAGAGGAAATACACATTTCATTTTCCTCTCCAGCTGTTTCACTTCTGTTCATGTCTTTTTTGTATATACAAGGGAAATATCATAACTGTAGCTTCCCATTACATGTAATCTAATTTGAGTCTGATGACATATTTTATTAAGACTTCTAAATGATTGCTTAGATCTTAAAAGACATTTATATTTTTATTTAATCTGTGGAAGTCATAAATGCTAATCGTCAAATCATACACCTAATCTTTAGCCTTGCTATGTAAAAAAGATCTTTATATAAAGCTTGCATCTTTCCAAATAGTTATAAAAGTGATGGCATACTAAGCAGTAAAGCCAACAAATTTTATCAAAAATATATTTAAAACACCTGGGTCATTTGTACCACTTTTAAATATAGAAGGTATTGCTTTTCTATAGGAGATGTAGCAAGGTAAACAACTACTAGTAAAATTATGGTTCATGATTCAGTAAAATACATCTTAAAGTTGGAGATGCAATCGTCCATCCAGGTGAGAAAGCTCATGTTAGGAGTCACTTCACAGAACTAATGTGCACAGACAAATCTTTGTCGAGAGAAGAAGCACGCAAAACCAATCAGGTCTGTGAAGAGTAAATACAAAATCAGGGAAAAAATCTGCGAGTCATGACAATTTTGGCACTAGACTTCTGCTTTTAACCTTTTGCTTTACCCATTTAAATGGTGTTCTACTGGATTTCATGTAATGGTTCACCAGTGGATAGATTGTAAAGACCTTACTGTTTCCACAGTGAGTTGAATATCACATGAATAGATCAGATCTACAGCACATAAAAGTCTATGTTTGTGTCAATTTTTTCCCAGGATGTCTAGAACATGTTGTGCATTTACACAGCAAGTTTGCATATGTGCATATATATGCGTTCAGAGCTAATAATCTTGGATCCACTAATTTTGGAGGACAGTCGACTAATAGTTTGAGCAGTCTGGTACCATAGCTCTGAGTAGGAACACAGCATTGTGACCCAGTAGTAACCAATGTATGCCCTATCTCTTCATCATGTTCTCTGGGCCACCACTGAATTCTTGCACAGAAGAATGGAGGCTCCCTCTTTCCTTTCTTTGGTTCAATCTATCTCAACTCTAACCCTTGACACATCAAGAGTTATGCTTTCAGCCTTTGACCTCCAGGAGTTTCACCATGACACAAACACAAGCAGCACCACAGCTTCGTTATTACTTGAGGTCCTATATGCCTGATGTAGCTCCTCCCAAACATTACATTCACAAGGTGGAAACTTGGAGGGAGGTTGTGGCACCATACAGCAGCAGAAGTGAGCATGCAGAAACCAGTGTTCTCCCCAGCTTCACCCTGGACCCTTCAGACAGTTTTCAAAGCAGATGGGGCAGGCGCTCCTTCTCCAAATACAGAATATGGCACCTTACTACTGAGAAACACAAAAAATAAGAAGTTTGTACCACTCCAAAGTTTACCTACTAGAAGTAGATGGTACTACTAGTAGTCAGATTTCCTTGATTCTGATCCTTCTCAGGACCTGACACTTGCATGGTGTTTAGTCAAGAGAAATATATTAACTTGAACAACCATATTATGTAGGCCACAATACTGCTGGCTGAGTGATGAAATCCATGGAAAGATAGCTAAAGCTAGTCAGCCAAAAGAAGAGAGAAAATATTTAGGTTGATCATATGAACAGTTCCCTGACAAAATGATACACTATCCAGTAGAGTGATTTCCTGAGGGAAATGATGGAAATGCCATCAAAAGACAATTTTTAAACTGAACTTGACAAAAGGAAATGTGCTTCAGGAAAAAGCCTGCATGTATCCTATGCCAAAGAAATGTGCTGAGTACATTTTTATTTCTTAGATTTCTCTGATTCTGCATCAGTTTATGCTTGGTATTAGAAAAACAAATGCTTTAAATATATAAACTGACTATGCAAACCTGAACAAAATTATTTTCATCATTTTTAGATAATCTCTCTAGATCACCCCTGATGGCAAGAAAGAACCAGAGATTCTGTTCAAATTACTGACAAGTATTTTCTAGAGGATTTATATTAATTGTATAGATTTAGTATACATACCTGACCCTTAAATTAATCTGTTTTTCTACTCTCTTCCAAATTAGAGTTCAGTATTTCTCTCTCTCTTGCTTTAGCTTACTTTTTCTAAATTGCAACAAACTTCATTCTACATGCATCATTACTACATAATTCCAATACTCTGAAAGCTATTATAATGAATAACAATAACTTGGTGTAAAATTACTTTTCTCAGACAATATACAGAGCCAAATAACAAAGATCAAAGATCTTACAGCACATGTGACCCATCAATACAGAGACCAAATTTTCTGTGGTTTTAGATTGTGTTGAAAGGTATCACCACAGAGAAGTAGTATCAGAATTATCCTTGGGTGTTTGTCTTGCTCATCTCCCTCTCTCTACTGTTTTCCATATATTATATTGTTCATTTGTAACTTAAAAATTATCTATGCTTTAATGGAATGAAAATTCCCATGTCATTAGATTGTCAATTTATGGGAAGTTTTCCGAGACTCTGCCTAAATCTTGACAATTCATAGCTATCCTGTGAATTGGAATCACGCTTTAAGAGTTCTAGTGATGAAAGTAATTTGAGTATTAAGAAAATTCCTACGGTTTCCAAATGGTGGACAAAGAAAAAGATTAATATAATCCTAGACTATACTTCAGATGTTATTCATGTCTGCTTAACAAGTTCTGCAGTCTCAACAGAATGTCTGTCACAGAAAAATATCTGTTACAGAACTGTTCATAAAAATTAAAATCTTTTCATTTTGCATTGCAATATTATAGAAGCAAAATGGCAGTTTCTTCATATTCAACAGACACTGTTTTACAAGGATGCTGAATAACAAACAAGTCTCCAGAGAGCCAAGTACAAAACTCAGGAATACATTTGAGAGGATGCTGAGATACATATTTTTAGAAAATTGCTATGTAGGTAACCAGCTACAACAGTTTATAGAGACATGATGATGCCTGACACTAACGGGCTTTCTTTTGTTAAGCAAAGGAAGGGCTTATGTGTTCATGTTCCTATGAGCCTGTTCTGCATTACAGTAGCTTGTGTGTATTAAAGTGATTTTCTCCAAGGAATTGGCTTACTGTGTTGAGAGGAGAGAGGGTGGAAGGAAAATGGAGCAAAATAAAGGCTCTTCCCCATGTGAATAATCTGCTTAGTGTGAGGTAGAATTGTGTTTACCTTGCTGGATTTTAACATTTTTTTCATTTTCCATCCTCTGCTGGGGGTAGCAAAGTACAAGGCTCAAATCCAGAGTCATACTTTATCAACAAAGTATCAAATATGACCGAATTAGTTTGGGCTGCTGATTAAAAATAAAACTGACTTCAACTTGATTTAAGCAATTCATATTGCAATTTGATTCTAAATTTCTTGATAGTTAAACTTAAATATTGTTCATATAAAGTAAAAGTGATTTACAGAAATAACTTATAAAAATAATTATGTATTGATAAAATATAACAGTAAAAGTGTTTTATTTCTAAGGACTATTTTTAGAGATAATATTAACTAGAGAAAAAAGGAGAGGTGACACAGAAACACAAACATCTCAAAGGAGAGGTGAGTGACCATCTGTGATGCTGTGATTCTGTGATCTGTCTGTTAAACCTGGCCTAAATTACCTCTCTGTTATTTTTTTATTGTGACACCTAAGATCTCCAGAATAACAAGTATAAATTCCATCCACTCACACATTTTAAAATACAAATTTTGTAGAATGCAACTAAAAACTCTTTTTTTTTTTTTTTTAAAGAAAATATTCCAACTACCGATTTTTGCTGTTCACAGCTGCTTCATTTTGGAAGCCAAGGCTCCAATTACCCAAAGCAGCATACAGTGGTTTCCAGCTCCACTAGATGTCAGCAGAGGACATCAGTTCAATTTAGCACCACCGCAGGCCCCTGGAATTTTGACAGCTAGAAATGATACCTGTGGTTTTGTGTATAAAACTACTGTAACTGTTTGCACATTTTAAAAAAATGTAACAGTAAGTTAAACTTAAAGAATAAGGTTCTTAACAAATACAGTGTCAGGCTGCTTTCTGAATACCAGATGAGAAGAATGTGCACTACCTAGAAAAGTAACTTCTTTATCATTCAGAGCATGAGGCTAAGCACCACAATATTTATTATAGCATAGGGATCTGGATACCTTTTTATTTAGAACTGCTTATATGAATAGTTTGCAATTACTAAACATGCTAAAATTTCACACAAATTGTTAGTTGAAATATTGACAGGTGTGTGGGTAACCAGTGGTAGAGGAAATATGAGGGGTTTGCTCTGTGAAGGAGTCTTATTTTTTAAGTTTAATTTAAACAGGCATTAATAAATGGAAGACTATGAATATTCGAAAGTACTTTATTTTGCATATGGTATTCAAGCTTCCAAACCAGACATTCAAATAGCACAATTTGTCTCAGTGGTCTGCAAATACGAGCAAAATAGCTTTGTATCCATGCCTCACCAGTGCTGAGTACAGGCGGATGTTCGCTTTCCTAGTACTGCTGGCCACACTATTTCTAATACAAACCTGGGCACATGCTGGCTCATATTCAGCTGGCTGTCAGCCAACACCCCTGGGTCTTTTTCCTCTGGTCAGCTTTCCAGTCACTCTTTCCCAAGACTGTAGCATTGCATGGGGTTGTTGTGACCAAAGCACACGACTCAGCACTTGACCTTGTTGGACCTCATACCATTGGTCTTGGCCCATTGATCCATCCTGTCCAAGACCCTCTGTAAAGCTTTCCTACCCTCAAGCAGATAGAAACTCCCACCCAACTTGGTGTTGTCTGCAGACTTACTAAGGGTGCAAACATAAGGAACTGCTTGAATCTAGTTCTTTTGAAGATGCAAAGAGAGTCGTAGAGGAATTACTATTCATAAGTATGTGAGACATAGGTGTATACGTTCAGAAATAATTGAATATTAAAAAATCAGTCTTCTATGAAAGGTTGTTTATGTATGTGGAAGACAAAAAGGAATCTTTGAGGTAATGAAGACATCTTGCAGAGGTTCAGGTGATATTCAGGTGATAATTTGGTAGAAATTAATGTTCTTCTGTAAGGAAGCAGGCAAAGACTTCTGATTGTTCCTGGCACTGTTCTACTGTGTCAGCCAGCACAAGTCACATATCTCTGTGTACCTCAGCTTTTCATAGCTGAAATGTTATGTATGGCTTGAGTCATTGACTAAAAACAGAATTTAAGTTCTAACATGATAGATGGATGTCAGAACTTTATTGAAAATGTAGTAAGTCGATTTCCTACCACTATGTAAAATAATTTAAAAACCAATATTGATTCCAGTTACTACTGTGTTAGTGTGGTCATGTGCTTGGGGTCACATCATAGTACTACGAAGCTTTCAATCAACAGAGTGTGATTTCTTTAATACTACTTTTTATAGATACTTATTTTAATGTCAATGCACAAGATTTGATCAAATTTAATTATTACCAAGTTAGACTTGCCTTGGAGGTAAGTAGCAGATATTTGGTGACATGCCATATCGCATGTCATTCACTGGTAATTGCCATCACTTTGTCCCCTCCACCATTATATCAGTTTCTACCAGAAATCACTTTAGAGACAATACCAGCCTAAATAACATCAAAGTGATTGACTACAGGAATCCAAGATTGCGTGTCCATGTGTGCAAATGTAAGCAAATGCTAATGAGGGAGTGTTAGGGGTGTTGTTAAAAATTATTAGTTGTCTGATATTCTACTGGTGATAACTGCACACAGTATCCATTACAATTAATAGGTGCTGCACATGCATACTGAAGAGAAACAAATAACTAGTATTTAAAGCATTTAACATGCCCTCTTATGAGAATCTTCTAAATAGAGTCCGTATACACTGTGGGTCTAGCAGATTATGCTATCAGCTATATCAGCTATCAGCTATAGTGCAAGGTAATCAGACTACATTTTAGATTTAAATTACTGTTTAATTAACTAACCCAAACTAAAGGAGCCATGTCAGTTGTCTTTACTAAGGTTTTCTAACAGCTGGGACAGTGTATCTTGAATGAATGAGGAGTCATGCTAAAGATGGAAAAATTTGTAAGAGTGAGCCCTAGAAGTCACATGAACATGTTTCCAGCATCTCTAAAAAATGCATGCTGTTTACAATTAGCAGCAGCAAATATGACATGTGATGCAAAGTTTAAGCGGAATGGGATGTCCCATAATGGGAGCTGTTCTCTATCTAAAGGATTGTGATCAATCATTTGGAAGGCAAGATGACAGTGTGGTTATATGGACAAGCCAATCAGCTCCTTGGCATCCAAGCTTTCATTTTTCACAAGTCTTTAGTCAAAGCAGTTGTAAAGGAAACTGAGAAAGTGTGCCTCAGTAAAAATCACAGAACAACGCCTTTCTGAGTTGGCAGAGAGGTGAAGCAATAGCTTCGAGATGTGAAATGCCTATTTTTATTTAGTAAAGAAAAGAAGCCCCAGTGTTATGATAAATAACACTCTCAGAGATGAGCTGCTATTGTTCAGAGTCCTATGGCTGTACCAGGTGATAGTTTTATATTGGAATGAAATTATTTATAGCCAAAACATAGGCCAAAGTAAACTGAAATCCTTAAGTTCCAATATAATGCAAAAAGAGAGTAGAGGAAACAGAAATACATTTTTAAAACCCTACCAACCACTAAAATCAAATCACTTCATCTCACAAAACAAGGCAATCCATCTTTCCTGCAAAGAAGTTTGAGTTCCAGTATGGCATTCTGTCATGGTCTAAGGAGTATAACTGTTTCTGCCTCTAAATGCTTGGTCATACACAGTCAGTGTAGGAAGCATTGGGCTGTTAGTGTTCATTCTCTATTTCAGCTGTTTCTTAGTACCTCAGAATCAAAGGTAACAGTCACACAGAGTCATCCTGTAGGCTATATTCTGTGCACTGTTTTGCACTTTTGTTATAAGAAAGAAAATTACGACTATGACCATGTATGACTAGAGAATACATATGGCAATTTATGTAATTACTTTCCTTTTTATTACAAGCATTTACGATTGCAAAATTACAGGTGAATGAAATATTGCATGTTGCAGACAGAAGAGCCTTCTTGAATCTACGAATGTGAAAGGCTAGGGGTTGCTTCAGGCAGTACTGCTGAAAAGATTGCTCTCCTCCATCAAGCTTGCATGCTGGAATATTGAAATTCCCAATAAAACCAGAGAAAAAATATGAGGTATCAGAACCTGTGGACATTTTGGTTGTTCTCTGGTTTGTGCAGTTGCAAGCAGTGGAACTCAATATCCTAGGTTGCTGTGTTACTTCATTACAGAAGCAGAAAGGAAAAATTGCAGTGGAGCAGTGGAGTTAGAGTTGAGAGGCCTTGAAATATAGAACATGGTAGAGTCTCTCAGGGAGGTTATAGGAAGCTGAAGAGAGAAACTGTACCACGTTGTTGTTTTGCTTATATCCCTAATGATTTCCTACTTCCTAACAGCTGAGCATATATGCAAGGCTTACATTTTTCATTTTATGTGCCATTTACCTTTAAAATGACACCTTGCAATATTACAAGAAATAACATTAAATATAATGTCTGCTTTTCAACACCGTGTTAAAGAGGCTAGAATTAGAGATATCTCTGGAGTGTGTTGAATTTTAGCCAGCTTGACAAGAACAAGTGTTCCCAAGGTTAGGTCCAGCTAAAAATAATGTGAACAACATTCCCTGGGAGACTTGTCCAATATGTAATTACCATAACCAAGGGTTTAAATCAGTGAGAAAGTGACTACATTACTATTCTGTATGAGTATGCCAGAATTTTTTTCCTACTTTAGACAGGTTCTAATTAACAATGTTAGAATGTGTAAGTAATACAAGTTGCTGTGACTTAAAATTTTATTTCTCTCCTCAGATATCAAAACAACCTAATAACAGGGGAGAATTTTAAAGTTACTTTAAGAACTTAAGAGCATACTTACCCCTTCTTAGTAGAAAGGATGGAGATATCTTTAAAAACTGACAGAATGGTACATAACTCACTTAGGAGAAAAGTGTTTAATCAAACACAATAAAAAATTCCTGTAGCATTGTACTTGCTCTCTAAAAGATAACCTCAAGCAACTACTTAATTTAGTGATACTTGATATCAGAGACCTGACAGGTGATGTTATTTGTAGAAGGGAATACATGATGGCTGTATGCTCTACTTTTTGCAATGCAGATATGGCACCTTTGCCAGCAAAGCCTAACAAAAGAGAAAATATGGGTATTCCACAACTACTAAGCAGACAGGAGAAATTCCCAAAAGTAAAAAAAAAAAAAATGCTTTGGCAAAGGACATAGGCTGTCCTATTTATTATCATGCTTTTCTTTCTCTCTGCTTGAGAAAAAGAGGGGGGTGAGAGTCTGTTAAATTGTTTCAGTTTGAGTCAATATATCTGAGCAGTCAAGTTTTTTAAAATCAGAACCTATATATGCTATATTGACTTAAGTAGTAATACATCATCTATTCTCCTGGCTTTATAATAGCAAGATGCTATTTACATTGGGGATGTTGTTCGAACAAAAGCCTCCCAGAAGGTGAATATAATGTAAACCAAAATAACGATGAAACAAGTAAAACGTTATCAAACTTACCAGTAAGTAAATAAAGCAGATTTATTCTTCTTGTTATGAAAAAGAATCTCATCTAGTAAGCTATTGATTTTCTCCATCATCACTTCTTCCATGGCTTGGTTGATGTATGTAACATCCAGGTTTCAATCAAGCCTATAAAAAAAAGAGTCTATAAGTTTATGCATGGCATTATAGTATATATTTTAAAACTATAATTCTTGTTTTCTTTGGCAATAGCATAATTTCAGAGTTAAGTTTCTTTCATCATTGGCAGAACACAGTGTCCATGATATAGTATTATCCACCTATTATCAAGCAATGGTGACGTGAAGTATGTTAACATCCAGGAAAGACAAGTTTGAGTGCTCACAAACGACATGGAAAGACACTTTATATTATGGTTTAATATGAGCTACACTTAAAAAACATATTGTGCTATTGGCTCAACTGTGTAATTGTTTAAGTACATATGAATCCACTTTCTTATCAATCTTTGTTTAGTATAAGAATGTTTAGAGAAACTTCAGCTGAAATTCCAGGCGA
>VZZY01010164.1:136516-152504 GCA_013400335.1 Eurystomus gularis | reverse complement strand
TGCCGCCCTCGCTGCGCCCCTCAGGCGGTGAAGGTGGCACAGGGCCCTCGTCTCCCCACCGGACACCCGGCGAGCCGGGACTGGGCAAACTTGGGGTTTTCTGGACAAGCTTGTCCCACAGAGCAGAGCTCCCTTGACATCGGCACCCACCGCACCTGAGTGAAGTGGCCACAGAAAGATGAGATCAGGTGTGCGGCGGGGAGATGCTCAAGTTCTCATCGCAGTCAGGGGGTAGTTTTAGGCTCCTTGTAATCCGCAGCGCCTGGAGCTTTCAAAAAGCACAAAGGCAGGTTAACCCTCATCGCGGGGCAGCGCTCTGAGTCCCCCGCTCCCCCCAGTTCATTCTTTAAAAGCACTGGGATTCACCTGCGCTTCACGACCAGTGCTGTGCTGCGGTGGGTGACAGGGAGCTGAGCCCCAGCCGCCCTGTCCTGGGGAGTACCTGTGCCCACAGCTGCAATTACAGGCCACGGATAAAGAACTATCAGGGGCATTTTTTTTAATTTGTGCTCAATTAAACTGTGCAGATCGCAAGATTCCATACACTTGCTGGGAAGCGAGATGGGAATTCCCCAAATAGAAGATCCTTGCATTGGTTTTCCCTTTTTTGCACCACTGTTATTCTTGCTTCCTGCTTCCTTATCCACAAAACACCCACTTTACCAAACCACGGACTGGATATCTCCTCCAGAATTGCACTAGGCAAACGCACACGAGTCCACGTGGGAAATGAAGCATCATCCTACTCATCCCTGCCGTTAAAACACGCAATCCCTTCCCATCCAGAGCCACGCACCAGCTCGCTTTACAGCACAGTCATTTTCCTACCTGGAGATCTGCAAATAAAGTGTGTTAATTTGCCAAAAAATTCTAATTGTTGCTAACTAAACACCAACACTCGGAGCAGTTCTCAAACCTCGGTAGGGAAACAAAAAGTTTTGCTTCCCAGATTCCAAATAATAACGAAAGCAATCCATTAAGGAAGTCATCGCAGTAGGTTCTTTCCATTTCAATACACAGACGCTTCCTCACTTTCACCCACTCACCTCAAGTTATCACAACGTAGAACAACAACAAAAAAATAAATAGAAGGATATTTTTCAATGAAATTTAAATACCTGGAATTGAAAGTGTTTGTTAACAGTAACCTTAAAAATCAACTTTTTTCAAAGACAGAATAAGCAGCACTTGCACAATTTCACAGCTTTGCCTTTTAACATCTTGAACGCCTCTGTTTTCAGCTGCATTTCTTTATGCAAACCACAGTGTTCCCATTATTTCTCACTACTTGCTGTGAACACCTCCAGCATGACGCGGGACGTGGCATTAATAAGAATTTTATTCATTAAATACTCAGACATTTCCAATAGCCAGCTGATTTTTGGATTTTAGGGCTGTGGAAATCTAACATCTTACGCCCCAAAAAGAGAGAGATTTGGGGAATTGGTTTTTGTAACGTAACATACACCTTTCACTAGTGTCTAGAAGCAAATCTTTTAAAGACAAGAATATCAAAGTAGTGTTTTCCCCAATTTCTTTGTAGTGAAAAAAAAAATGCCTTGGAAAATAGAAGCATAATAAAACATAAAAAGGAATTCCTGAAAAGCAACTAGGTCTGGAAACCCGCTTTGGATAGAAAGAATTAAAGGAAAACGGTCGCTGTCATCTGAAAAGATATTTATTTTGAGAACTTCAACTCGCACATTGTACAAAAAATTGACAAATTCGGAAAAAACCCCTATAAAACGTTTGTGTTTTTTTAATTTTTATTTTTCCCTAACATATTAACATTATAATTTTTAAAAGGGTAAGAGTTAAGAAAACCAAAAAAAAAAAAAGAGGCACATTTGTTCCAGTCTGTCTGCAGTAAAGTGTGATTAGAAACATCCCTGTCTTGCTGAGGTATAAAACTGCAAACTTTGGTCATGTAGAAGAAGAGAACCCACTCCCGAGTCAGCCCTCGCGCCGGCACGGACAATAAAACAGTTTGTTAGAAAAGTCAGAATTGGTTATTCTCCATTTCCAGGTAGAAACAAAGGATTAAAACAACCAAAAAAAAATTAAAATCCTGTTCCATAAAACACCTACAGCCTCAGGAGGAAACCTGAACGGTCGCAAACCCGCGCTAATCACATCCAGCTACAGTGTTCTAGCTGACCCAGGGGATAAAATCCGGTTGGCAAGTTTAAACGATTCAGTGCTTATGAAAAAAAAAAAAAAGAATAAAAAATAAAAATATAGATGGTGATTCAGGGCCCAGTCTTTCGGAAAAGGACAAAAGGCACTTAAGAAATGGCTTTAGGATATTCCATAATGGCATTTCTGGAGAGAAGACAGCACCTGGCTGAACGCAAAGCTCCCGAATGAGAAAAGTCCAGCTGAGGTAGTACTTCGTATTGCTCCGACTGCTTGCTGTACACGAGCAGCTCGAGGTTATTTTTTGATATACAAAATGAGCAGAAAATGGCTTTTGATAGGTTTGAAAATGAATATAAAAGAGTTCTTAAAAAAAAAAAATCAAAATACCCACTTAAGGTAAATAAAAATCATACGTCAGGAACCACCTTGTACAAACGGAGCAGCCAAACGCCGCCGGGGTGATGCACAAATCAACCTTGGGAGCAAATCCCCAAACACTGAAGATTGTTCTAGCAACTGAGCCGTTTTGGGGAATAAAAATTAAGCCGAGGGGGCACTCAGAGGACTTTCAGAATCCTAGGAAGCACTTTGTAAGTCCATGAAAAACCCTAATTCTGTGCTGATGAATGGCGGTTTTGAGGGAGAGGGGGGAAAAAAAAAATTATATAAATGCAAAGTTCAACATTTAGAACAAAAAAACAAAACCCACGGACATACAAAAGGATATTCCTTGAAGTTTATAGTTTTTTTAAAAACAAGGAAGACTTTAAACTTTTTGAGGGGTCTGGGAGAACACAGCCTACTTTGTTTTTTCGGGTTTTTTTTGTTGGGTTGTTTTTTTTTTTTTTCTTTTTTAAATTAAGCCCATTGAAACCCCATTAAGAAGTTTGAACAAAAGGAAATTCGAAGTGCTTTACAGAATCACCGTCCGTTGCCGTAGCCGGGGAAGAGCTGAGTTAGAACGGTCTGCAGCGGCTCGTTCACTTGCATGGTGTAGCTTTTGCCCAGGTCGTAGCGGCAGGCAGGGCAGCTGTACACCTCGGCCTTGAAGGATCGGTCCAGACAGTCCTGGGGAAGGACAAAAATTAAATAAAAAAAGACTGGTTAAGAAAGAACAACGTGCGGTTTAGGTTTGTTCTGCAAAGCTCCACTGAAGAGGGTGAGATTCTTGTTCTACCCCGGTGCAGCAGGTACTGACAAGGCCGAGAGCGATGCCAGGTGGGAGGTGGAGAGGAAACCTCGGTGGTGGGCAATGGCACGGGACGTAACAGAGCTGGGGACACGGTGTTTGGGTCATAGAATCATAGAACGTTAAGGGTTGGAAGGGACCTCTGGAGATCATCAAGTCCAACCCCCTGCCAAGCAGGGCCAGAGAATCTAGGGCAGGTCACACAGGAACGCATCCAGGTGGGGCTTGAAAGTCTCCAGAGAAGGAGACTCCACAAGCTCTCTGGGGAGCCCGTTCCAGTGCTCTGTCACCCTCACAGTCAAGAAGTTCCTCCTCACGTTGAGGTGGAACTTCCTGTGCTCTCGCTTGTATCCATTGCCCCTTGTCCTATCGCAGGGCACAAGTGAATCGGAATGGTCCGTTCAAGTACACTTGTAAAGATCAAGAATCCCCCTGCGGCTGCTAAAGGCTTTTGGAGCTTCTGCAGAAGTTCTTCCGGAGCTTCACGTTGCTCTTCAGAAAGCAAACCAAAACCCCCTCCCCTCCCGAACACCATCGACCCCATCGGGGTGACAGAGCAGCAGCGTCGCTGAGCCCGCAGAGCCGCTCGCAAAGGAATCACGGAGCAGCAACACGATACTGGCGCTTACTTGAAAGCACAGAGACTTCTCTGCGGCAGAGAGCTTCTACAAATCATCCCATTTTCACCCATAAACCTGCTCACGCTACAGCCACTGGCAAACCCCCAAACCTACAACCCCCCCGCCTCCCTCACCGCTCAAGTCAGAGCTCGACGGAGGAGCTGTAGCCTCTACTCACCTTGCACACGTTGTGTTGGCACACGGTCGTGACCGGCCGAAACACAACCTCCTGACAGCAGATACACAAGAAGGCCTCTTCCACTTTATTTAGAAATTTCTGCAAAGAGAACGTTTGAATCAACTTCACTGCCGCTACCCTGAGAAAGATACAGCCAAAAAAACCCCACCCAACCCACCCCACGTTGAACTCACGGGATTTCTGTGGTCAGAAAGTTTTTCTACTGAGTTTAACGAGTCACATTAAACGAGTTCCAGTAACTGTCTTCTTACTGACCTCAAATACAGCGCTTTGAAGTTGCGCTCTGTATGTCTACACTAGAAATAAAACCTCTACAGGTCTGAGGCTCTTTCTTTCTGCAGCCAAGAGGTTTGTGTCCAGGGATAGTACATTCATTAACTGTCCCTTTATTTCTGGAAAGAAAAGCATGCTATACCGGCCCATCTTTGAGAGCTTCTAGTACTTCATTCCACAGTTTTTCATTGGCTTCATCACTTTTTATAAGAGATTTCTGCTGAGATGTCAGCTTGTATGGCTCAACTTTAGTTTTCTTTGGAGTCCCTGTAGGAGAGGCGACGAGTTTTTCCTCCCCACCTGAAAGAAAAACACGGGGACTTTTTAAACAAGCAGACAAAAAGCAACCAGAAAAGAGTAACCGGGTGAAGCGCACCAAAACCTACAAGGCTTTTTCTATATCCACTTGCCTACTCCACAAACCTGCTGATTTCCTTTTCCTCTTTCCTTTCCCGGGGGTATCAAACTCATCATCTCCATTATTTTCTTTTTCCTTGTCTTTGTTTGCAACAGCTTCCAAGTACCCTTCAGGATACTACAGGAAAACACAAAAAAAAACCCCAAAAAGCATCCAATGCAAACGTGCCAGTTCCGAGTTACAGATTATTCCAGACCAGAAGAATGAACGGCCTCTGGAGGGCTGCTCCAGGGCTCCTCGGCTCAGAGCCCTGCTCTAGCACCATCATAAGCAAGCTACGGGAATTCTGTACAAGAGAGTTTTGTCCATTTAACCTCCTGATGTAAAAAAGAAAGCAAACAACCCCCAAGACCGAAAGCACTTGTGTCTCCCTCCATCCAAGAGGGGATGACTTGACTCTTACACAAGGATCACCCTCAGTAATAACGGATCATAGAAAAATGCCCGATAGCCAAGTTCATTGTCCAGGGGAACCACCAGGATGTTCCCAAAGCGTACCTGCATCGTTAGGCCAAGCTTTTTCATCCTGTCCTTCCCTTCTTTGGTCCAAGGAGCAGGTTCTTCATCGTCTCTCCTAAGCAGGTAACGCCACACTAAAAATCCAGATTTCCCTGTCTCGGGCCAGTATTTCACAACCTAAAAGAGTCAGACCCGAGTCCATCACACACGGTAAGAACCCCTCAGCCGTAACCAAACGGTCTTTCCCTAACTCAGTGGGTGAGTTCAAACCCTCCTTACCTTATATATTCCATCATATCTGTTCCCTTCTACAGGCGCGTATTTGCTGTGCTTGCCTCCCTTGACGTTCCTCACCACTCGGACCGGCTTCCCGGCTCTCCAGTCCTTGGCTTCAGCTCCGTTTTTGTCATTGATGGGGGCACTGCAGTTCAGAGCCAGAGCCCTGCAAGAGAAACCAGCTTCATGTGTTTGCCACGCAGAACTTTGGACTCAGCGGGAGGATGAAGCGCCTGTCTGGGGCGTAACGACGCCTCCTGAGCAGGGACCACATTTGAAATACACAGATCACCCATGACATTCGGGTAATGAGGCTGCACGGACAACCTCCTCCACTCACACCCACACTTAGCTGTGAGGTAACAGTTCAGAATTACAAAAGATCTGGTCTCCCAAGGTGACCAGTGGCTGCGAAGGTCTTCAGGAGAGAGCATGAAAACTTGGACACTGATTTACTACCGGGCCTGAAGTTTCAGTCAATATTAAATGCGAGATTAAGACCATTTAGCTTTTTTAGTCTGGAGAAGAGAAGACTGAGAGATCTAATGAATGTGGATCAATAGATGAGGGCTGGGTGTCAAGAAGAAAGGGGCAACCTCTTCTCACTTGTGCCCTGCGATAGGACAAGGGATGCAAGCGAGAGCACAGGAAGTTCCTCCTCAACATGAGGAGGAACTTCTTGACTCTGAGGGTTCCAGAGCACTGGAACGGGCTCCACAGAGAGGTTGTGGAGGCTCCTTCTCTGGAGACTTTCAAGCCCCGTCTGGATGCGTTCCTGTGTGACCTGCCCTAGATTCTCTGGTCCTGCTTGGCAGGGGGGTTGGACTCGATCTCCAGAGGTCCCTTCCAACCCCTCACATTCTATGATTTACAACTGTTTCATTTACAGCGCACTCTAAGAACCATTTCCATTGTGCAGCTGATCCAGCAGTCACAGGAACCAAGCCTACCAACTTCATTTGGAGTTTTTCCACTTAGCCAGTTTCTTTCCACACAAGCAGGACACAAATTCTTTCAGGCTGACAGATGCCAGCCGCCGAGGCCGGGAGCAGAGCGCGAGCGTTGCTGACCTGTTCATGTTGGTGAGTTTTTGATCACAAGACTGTTCCGCTGTGCGTTTGTTTCCAGAGAGATCACGCCCTCCGCTCCCTGTATATGTGAAGGAATTTCCATGATCCTGAAACGTACATGGATGGTTTCGACACATTCACAAAGACAATTCAAGAAAAGCAGAAGAGTCTTCTCAGGAAGTAGCTTTCCTACGGTATTCTCAAAAAAAAAAAGGGGAAGCTGCTTCCTCTGAGCTCCCAGGCTCTGATCGTCCATGGACCTCCCTCCTAGAGCCACGAGAGGAGTCGAGGTGACAGCTGGTGTCTTGTCACGCACCGTAAGGGTGCAAAGTATGTTCAGAAGTAGGATTTTGGTGCCTGCTTCAGCACTGAGCACTCCCCTGACACAGGAAGGCCTGGCAGCATCCACAGAGACTGTTCAGACCAGGGATGCGACGCAGACCCCGGAAAGGCAGCTAAGGACCCTTAAAAGTTGACATTAAACTTAATTTAGTATGTGCTGTCCAGAGAAACAGCATCATCTACTCAAGCGTACTTTGGTTTCCTTCTGAAAAACAGAATTATCGTCAAGATGGGGAAAGCAGGCGAGTGGATATTAAGTGTGTGGGGGGGAAAAAAAGGCCAAGTCTTTGTTTTAACAAGTTCGTCTGGTTCTCAGGCATAAATAACCAAGATTCACTTACTATATCATCTTCGTAGCCTCCTGCCAGAACCAGGGAATAAGCACCATCGTTGCTCCTGCCGTGGATTCCTGCCACGTGGGGCCTGTGAACGCCGGATTCGCTCACCTGGAAGGAACAAAAAGTTTGCTGGGCAACTGCTGTCAACAGGCTACAAACAACGTGCCTGCCCGTTAATCCTGGAAGGCAACTAATGGTACTATTTATTTAGCACGGTGAAGCCGTGTTCTCATCCCTATCCTCCCAAAAAGCTCCAGGTAAAGGAAAGAAAAAAGCTTTTTAAAAATAAGCCATTGAGCATTTCGGCGAGTTGAGCACATGGATATTTTGTGTGATGAGAATGTAGAAGTTTGGATCTTTCTCACTGAGGCTGCTTATCGAAAAGCTCCAGGAATTTAGGGATAATGTAGATAGTAAATGTTTGCATGAGGGGATTGGTTTGGAAGGACTTGCTGTCACCTAATACCTGAACACGAGATCTGGAGGGGTCAGCGCTGCTTCTTCCCCACAGGATGAGAAAAATCTGTGTATCTAGATACCTGAGAGACCCTTAACAAGCGGGAGGTTCTACACATCTCCAGCCAAACATGTTTGGTTTGCCATTTTGAGTCCGTAAAATAAATAAATAAAGCATTAAAAGAAAAAAAAAAAAAGAAAACCCACAACACTTGCAATGCCCAGACAATGCAGCATTAGTTATGGAACACTTCATCTAGACAAAGCCAGAATTCTTTCCTCTCCGCACTTACATACTCAGTGACACTCCAGGATTAACTGTTTCAGGTTTCTCCCAAGAGCTGGCTCGTTCCCATTTTTCCCTACAGGTCAGGATTCAGCTTCATACCTGAACTCTGAACTTCCACATGGTGCCAACCGGAATCCCAGGAATTGGTCCATAGTGGTTCGAGGGGACAATGGTACATTCCTTTGTGCGACCAACACACGCCATGCCCTGGTTCAAAGAGCAAGAGCCATCAGCCAAGAGCTACGAGGATCTAACACACACTGTTCTGCAAAACAAGCTTGGGAACTGACCTTGCCCCAGTCTCTCCGCGAGGATGAGTTAGCAGATGCCATCTTTTGTTTCTTTTTACTTTCTTTTAATTTCTCTCCTGCTAAAACCACCTCGCTTGCATCATTTCGACATTCAGGGCAGTACCTAAAAGTCACCGGGCAACGACAATTAACTAGGAGCAAAGCCTTGAATTAAACAGTTTCCTCAAAGCGTTCTGGGTTACGTTACAATTTCCCCATTGAAACTAGACAGGACACCAAAAAAAATAATCTTTGTAGGGGAATGAGACCAGTGTCAGCTTTAGCTGAGTGCCCGTGCAGTCTCCTGAGGCACTGCAGATGTGACAGGAAGCCATCGGTGTTGTAAAATCAGTGTATAAAGTGCTCAAACAGGACACAAGGAGTAAAACAGTGTTTCCCTATCTATACGTCTATAGATACCCATAGTGAAATAAATCTATTTATTTCATATATAAACCAGTATAGATCACCAGCCTCCTGTGGTGACAGGGCCTGGGGACTCCCTGTAAGCGACCCACAGAAACCACGACACAAGTTAAGCCTCCTGGCATCAGGTTCGCATTTGATTTACAGGAAATTCCTCTGAGTAGGCACAGAGATCCCCAAACTAGGAAAAGACGTTTGGAGGCCACTGGCTTAGAGCATACTCTCATGAAACCGATGGGAAAAGCAATGAAGTCCTATCAAGAAAAAAAAAAAAGCAACACAAACGTGTCTTCACCTCGAAGAGTCACAATATTGCCACCTCAGGGCAGCTGGAAGCCCAGACCTTGCTTTCTACCATCTACTGAGGAGCAATTACCACACACCCCCCCTGAGAACTTACCAATCCTCGTCCTCGGGTATACTGCTGAGGGGCGGGTTGAGGCAGTAGATGTGGAAAGCCATGTCGCACTCGTCGCACATGAGCTGTTTGTCGGGATCTTGTTTGCCTCCGCAGATGTGGCAGGCGCAGACGCGGCACGTCTTGTTCGGGTTGTCCTTACAGGCTTTACACACGGGCCCGTTTTGTCCTGTGGGAGAACAAAACCAACCCACAAGCTACTCCAGAAAGCGTCAAGATACACCGGAAACGGTCAAAGGAGTCCCAACGACAAGTGCCGTGGAACTCGGGTCTTTGAGGTCCTCACAAAGACAATCGGAATTTCACAAGGTTAAGACTGAGACATGGAAGAACCACGCGACAGACTCACGTTTGCAGGTACCGGCGCTAACGGGACAAGCGCTGCCTGGTTCTTCAATTTTATAAATCTCATCCACTAACGTAATTGTGCAGTCGTTCAAGGAATCCCCAGCTTCCCTACAGGGAGAGGTTGATAAAAGTCAAAGAGATCAGACCTGGAGAGTCCCACAGGATGAATCCACAGCTGTACGTCTGTGCTGCAGCCTGGGCTACGTTCATCCTGCCTCCCAAGAAACCTGTGCCGGCGTCCCAGGATCCGGGACAGGGGCTTGACGGCACCACCACGAGTCAAATGGTTTTCATGTAATTAAAGTCTCTCGTCTCAGTGAGAATGGGGGCACTGGGAGCATTCCAGTTATCGTTAGTGACGGTTCTCCCCCCAAAATACATTTCAGACTAACTCTGCTCATCCTTCATAGTGAAAAGGCCAAAAAAAATCACTATGGTGAGAGGAAAAAAAAAATGGAATATTCTGGCAACCCTATGAAACTTAAAGTATATATTTTCTTAAAGTTAAGACAATATATACTTTATTTCCCTGAAGTTGAGAGTCTCTTATATGTTGGCTCACGGTCTCCTGAAGGAGACAACTGGAGTAATTCCTCATTGTCTTTACAGACGAGGGTTCATTCCACACCATCACATCTAGCACAAACATTACCCTGGGGCTTCTGTAAATGCATTAAGGAGAGTTAGTGATTCTTTGCCTCAAACACGGGACCTGCAGCCTCCACGGGGCTCCACAGAGCAGCACGCCCTTGGATTCCCGGGAGCGTCCAGTTCTTCCCGTGGGAGTCCATCAAAAGAGCAGCAGGATGAAGTCAAGGACCCAAAAAGGACAGTCCGACTCCTCATCTCTTCCCAGCACTTCTGCTTTGTTTGGGTTTGTTGTTTGTTTTCTGTGTGTGTGGGTTTTGTTTGGTTTTTTCCCCTTTTCTTTTTTGTTTGTTGGGTTTTTTTGTGTGTGTGTTTTTTGGCTGGTTGGTTTTGGTTTTTCTTTTCCCCCAGCAGAGTCACTCAGACCTCAGCAAAGTTTAAGCGGAGCTGAGGAATTCAACCCATTCCACATTATGAATTTGCTTACCCAAGTAAGATCCTGGCATTTATCTCCTTGGTCATTTTCGTTTCCCTTTTTTGCAGGATTTCCGCGTCGTACCAAAACCCTCTCTCCTTTGGCTCGTCGGGGTTGTAGTTGACCATCACCACCTGCCCTTCTTCTAGCTGGTGCCACTTCAAAATAGTCCGCGCACGAGCCCGTACATCATTCGAACTCAATTCTACAACTCCGTTCTCTGGATAACTTGAAGCAGAAGGGAGGAACGGAAAAGACAGAAAGAAAATAAAATCAAATTCCACCTCATAGGTTTTTCTGCAGGTGACAGATTTTTATCCAGACAGGGCGATGCAGGAATGACACCACACGACACCCCAGAACACCACGAGGATAAACCCTCCTTCTCCCACACAGACGCGGCCAGAGCCGGGCAGCCTCACTTGGCTCCCACTGCTATCCCATTTAAAGCTTGGAGAACAGCACTTCGTACTTCTAAAAATATGATTCCAGCCCCCTGGAATTGCAGCCGGAATTCCAACAGGATAAACTTACACCGAACAGGGCTCCGTAACGTGGTAACTGTATGAGCCCAGTTCTGGTTTACCTCGGGGATCTCCACAAAAAGATGTCCCCGTCAACATCGTGCCCCGAATGACTTTAGTAGCCAAGAAGGTACAAAACTCACTCTTCATATTTCACGTGATATATTACATCTTCTTCAGGAACAGCCACCGGCTGGTGGGGATCTGTGCAGCTGTCAGCCGGCTCGTTTGGAGGCTTTTTTCTGGTGACATTGACAACCTGGGCTTCAAACCACGCTCCCATATTCATATCTCGGGCATCCACCAAGTCATTGATCTACACAAAGCAGAGCACACAGCTCACCAAAAGGGACCGGCAAATTAACCACTCATTTCCAAGTCTGCTTGAAGACATGAGCACCTCAGTAACTTCACCATTATTGTATCTAACACATCATCTTCAAAATCACTATTTCCTCTGCCTTCCTGATCCCGTTGTGCTCTCCTACAGTCTTCTCAGGTTGAATAAAAACCCATTCTACATACAAACAGCTTTCTCATCTACCTTAGTCCATAACAGACTCTCAGAAACGTCTTGCTCATCGCCCACCAAAGACACCACTAGATCTGTAATAAAACCCATTCAAAAGCACAAGTACAAGGATTTTGAACAGCTGCTCGAGATTTTCTTTTGTTCATTCCAGAAAGTTTCAGCTTTGACAAATGCAGCGACTCCAAGGAAAAATATTGGGAGAGTTTTTCAAATCGAAACAGGCACTGAATGCTTTTTGAAATAAAAATCAATGTATTATAGTTTCAGTTAAACGGAATAAAATGAAAAATAAAATACTTTGACCTCCATTTAATTGGTTTGTGGGTTGGTTGGTATTTTTTTTTTGAATGGTGTTGGGCAGGTTTAACAGAGAAAAAAAACAACCACACAATCGGAGCATGAAAGATTCTTCTCTACTACAGAGAAACAACTCCCCTCCCGAGGTGCAGTTTTAAATAACCTTATTTTTTTCTAAGGACTCGCCTTATAGAGGCCAAACCCCGGGTCGGTCCAGTCGGGCTGCGCCGCCGTGCTCGGCTGTCCCTCCAGCTCCAGGGCACCTTCGCCGTTGTGAGAGCTTTTGTCCGATTCGCTTTGGCCTGAGCCGCAGCCAGAGTCCGTGTCCGAGAGCTCGGAATCCTTCTCCTTGCTGGCAGCGGGAAGCACTGCTGGGCTTTGTCTGACCAAGAGCTGAACAATATCATTCAGTCCGACGCTGTAATCGAAAAGGGAGTGACCGTCTTCCATCTACCGGGAAAGCACCACAATAACCTGGTTATTTCCTTCAGCGGAGGTTCTCGTCCGTTCCGAGCCACCCATCAGTCTGTGTGCGCTCAGACACGGCCTGAAAACCACCAACAATCAGGGAACTTGGCAGTTCTTCAGCACCACAGTTACTTAGATTGTTATTCTTGCTATTAGGAATGTTTGGGGGGTTTTTCCCCCCCCATCCCTCCAACGGACTCTACAAGCTAGAAGACGACGACTTCCACCCTGCGGCAGTTGCTGCCACAGCGTTCTAGGAGACCTGAAGAGCTTTGCAGCACATTCCCTAGAAATACTAATTCTGGGAAGAAGGACTTAAAAGAACTACAGATCCTCTACATTCCTATGGGGATATAAAGATAATTCCACATCACCTACAAACGTGAAAGGTCTCTCTTCCTTATTTCAGACACGTCCCAGATTATTGGTACAACACCCTTAAATGTGGCGCTAAGGAGGAGCCAAACAGTTAACGACCCACTTTTCTCTGGGCAAACCCACCACGCCTTTTTTTTTTTCTTCCATTGAAAGTCAAATCAAGAAAGATTCAATTCAACTTGAAACTCTTCAATCACTTCTTGGCGTGTCCTAATTTCACACCCTCTCTAATTTTAAGAGTTTCTTTGGCAAGTCTGGCATCGTCTGTAGTCAAATCTAGATCCTGGCCCTGCAAAAAGTCAAAGAAGCAGAGAGGACCAGGCGGGTCTCTCCATTACCCTCCACGTGCTCCAAAGAGCGCGACCATTTTAGAGTTAAAACTGTAAAACTCGAGACCACGGGGCAGTTAAAGTTTAGACAAGCTTCGGCACATATTTAAGGTCTGACTAAGAAATTATACAGGAAATGATCGTCCCCCTTCCAGCCCCAACCACCAGCAAAAGCAATCCCCAGAGCTTTGTTCTCTATCAGGGGGAAACAGAGTAAAACCACAAAAATTTACACTTCACAGGAATCCCTGTGATAATTCCATTCTGATTTACGGCATCAAATGGCCGTGGAACAATCCCTGGAAATCTGAGTGTACAGGAAGCGATCGGGACTTTTTCTGGTTTGGAGATGAAAACTCCTCGAGATACACCAGAAGCAACCAGACCTCGGAGGCTTCTTCTGAGCAGAGAGCCAACATCACAAGCCCAGCGTCGGTATCAACAGTCGTTATCAGCCAGGGCCAGCAGGTGCAAACAGAAATGGGAAGGCAGAGAACGCCAACAGGCCACGAAACCGCAGGAGTTCAAAGGACAAGCGCCAGCATCCGAAGAGGCACCTCCAGCAGAGGACGCGGCATTATTAACGAATATTTTCCTAACCTCATCCTCAAAATTTTAACTGGTAAGAACTGGAACGTGTCTGAGGGTTTTAAAAGCCAGACAAAGCACAAGTGAGCGCGGCAGGGGAACGGTGACTGAGAGAGCTTAGATAACACCGGATAAACGCCGCTGTCTGAAACCACGCCTGAGCAAAGAACTACACAAAGAGGGATTCGCTTCGGAAGGCAAGTGCGTCTTCAGGGAATAAAGTTACACGTTCTCCTGCAGACCCGTTTAGCCGTAGCTGCCCGCAGAGCCCGGCGCGAGGCTGACAGCTGCTGTGCACCCCAGGCCAGTCCCCCCCTTATCGCAGTATTTACGACCACAAACAGGCAACCACCGCGCCCCAGCCGACGCCAACACCACAGACAGGACGTGACACAAGCCCCTCGGTGATGCTACGTACTCCTACAAGGCTCTTTTTACTACTACTGGTACCCAAGCCTTGTTAGAGGAAAGTTACTCTGGGTGTAGTTCCATATCCTACAGCCACACCTGCTAATTGTAACCTACAGCTACTTCTGGTCACCCTAAAATAGAAGGGATGGTGGGGAAAAAAAAAAAAAAAAAAGGCAGCCAGAATAAATTTCTCTAACTCCACCCACCCCAGAGTATTCCAAGTGCAGCCTCAAGTATCCTGCTACTTTTGAAATGAATTTCTTCAACCAACCAACCACCAGTTCGGGGGTTTCTTTAGCACTTAGCAGCGCGGCGCTACGCAGGATATTGGGAAGAGCATTCGAAAACAGTTTCTGTTGCCTTTAACACTCATTTAGAAACATCAACTCACGCGGAAGAAAATAGTTATCGTACAACCACGCTCGGCTGGCGAGAAATAACACAACTACCGAGGCACTGGCGAGTTCTGCGCTGAGCGAGATGTTGAGAAGAGCGGAATAACTGGGAAAACCACAAGCCGCTCCCCCCCCGTTTACAAAGAAAACCGGGAATAAGCATCTTTACAACTTTTAGGGCTACCATTTCCCGTGCTTCAAGCCCACAAACCCCTCGGCAATCTATTTTCAGAGCCTTCGCGGTGCTAAGGCAAGACAGCAAGGGGCTAGGTAGAAAATAGGGAGAGGAAGGAGGGGGAAAACGAGGAGAAAAAAGCCTTTTTTACTAAATTTGGGGAAAAAAGAAGCAGCTGGGGCAGCGTGGAAAGGAGCCGGGGAGTCACTAGATGGCAGCAAGGCATCCCATTTACACTTAATTTTTAAAAAATTAATTAAAATATCCCTCTCCGGTGTGGAGAGCCTCCGATAGTGAGGGGCTGAGGCTGTCAAGCCTCTCCCCGGTGTGTCGGTACCTGCTTCCCGCGGTAGAAGAGCCGCTGCCGGTGGGGCTCGACCCCGAACACCTCGTGTATCCGTAGGCGCAGCCCCTCCACTTTGGTGAGCTTGGAAAGCGAATCCACGCGGTGAGTCTCCTTCCCGTCCATGGTGCGCACTTGGATCCACATGGTGCTGGCTCGGGGAGGAAGACCAAGAGAGGAAGGGGAAGGAGGGGGGAAACTGATGAATGAATAGACGGATGGAATGAATGAAACGAATGAATGAAACAACCGGGAAGCCGCGGTCTCACCTTATCAATGGGGACCCCGCGCAACTCACCGCGCCGGCACCGCCCTCCCTTCGCTTAAAGCCGCTCCGCGCTATTGGTTCGCAACCCGGCCGGTTCAGGCGGCGATTGGTTGTTGGGGTGGGTTTGGCCCCGCCCACCTCCTCCACTAACGGCTTCGGTTGCGCTCCGCCCCGTTCTCCTCCCCACCCTATCTTGCTTCTCGGCCGCCTCGCGCGCCAAGCGCATCTCGCGCCACAATTGAAACGCTCGCTCCGCCCCGCCGAGGAAATCTCGCGAGATCATGCAAATGAGGCCGGAGGGGCTCGAGCTGGGGGGAACTGGCGGGCTTAAAGGGGCCGCCGCACAAACTCCGGTGGGCGCTCCGTGGGGGGCGGGAGAGGGAGGGGGAACGGGGACAGCGGGGCTGCCCACAGCACGGCGGAGGGCAGCGGCGGCCCCACAGCCCGCACCGGCTCCCGCCGGGGCGGGTGAAGGGAGAGGAATCGCTTTTCGTTCAGACCGCGGGAAAAAAAAAACCCACCAAACCGGGGGTGTCAGCGGCTCTCGCCGCCACCGGGCCCGGCCCGGGCGCCGCCGGCCCCGTTCGCATCAACACCGAAAAACAAGCGAGGCGATGCCTCGGCTCCCCGGCCACCCCCCTTCCCGATCACCCCCCGTCCACCTCCC
>VZZY01010164.1:116450-136228 GCA_013400335.1 Eurystomus gularis | reverse complement strand
TGGAACGGGACAACCGGCGCTCCCTGGGGGTGGCAGCGGGGATGTCCGGCCCGGTGAGCCCCGCTCTGCTGCCCGGTGTGGGAGAGGGTGGGGGGCAAAGCCCCCTCCGCCATTACCGGGGCGCCCGGGAAAGTCTGTGCCGTCCGGGGCCGCGGTTATTGTTCTAAAAGTGGGGTGACGGGAGAGGACACCCGAGTGGGTCCCCCTCTGACCGCCGCCCTCCCATTGCGGCCCCTCAGCCGAGGGGTCCAAACCCCCCCAGGGAGCTCCAGGCCCTGCTGGGATGCAAATAATCCAAATAATCCAAATCACCCTAATAATCCAAATAATCCAAATCACCCGAATAACCCAAATCACCCTAATAATCCAAATAGCCCAAATAATCCAAATCACCCGAATAATCCAAACAACACAAATGCAAACAACCCGAATAATCCGAATAACCTGAATAACCCGAATAACCCGAATAATCCAAATAACACAAATAATCCCAATAAACCCGAATAATCCGTGAGAGGTCTCTAACCCCCCCCAGGCCGTTAGCTCCGGGTCGCTTCTGGGGCTGGATCAGGGCCCCACTGGTGACACCGGGCCCGGTGGGACCACGCGCCTGGGCCGACAAAAAGGGCAGCTCCGGGAGGATGTTTTTCCCCAAAACTACTAACGCCACGGGGAAATGAAAAGTGGCCAAGCGTGCTGAAGATGGCCATGGGATGGAGTAAGCCGAAAGCAGGGGATTACCAAGAGGTTTCCGAGAAAAGTCGGCTTCAAAAGAAAGGACAAAAACCACGCAGAGCGGTGGCTGGGGGGGAGAGGCGGCCGGGTGGGAACGCGGGAAATGGCGGCGGGTTCGGCGCTGCCAGAAGAGCTCCGGCGTTGCCAGAAGAGCTCCGGCGCGACCCGCCGAGGCCCCGCCGAGCCGCCGGCCTGCCCCTGCGGACAAAGAGAACACGAGGCGCGCCGACGATGAAACGCCAAGCGGCGTTTCCCCCGTTGCACCCCCAGAGCTCGCCTCTCACATGAACAGACGCTGAACCAGAGGGGTGCAGAACCCTCCCACCCCCCCGGATCCGCGGGCGGCTGCGGCAGAGAACGCAAACAGCCCACGGATGCCGCCTCTTCCTCATCCCCCTCCTCTCGTAGGAGCTGTTGGGGATCCCACCGCTAAGCCACAGCGGGCGGGTGGAAAGTCGCTGGCCTAGATTAGGTTCGTTCCAGGGGTTAGGCGTGTGTCAGCGCACAAACGCCGCCCGTCTGACCTGCGACCTGCAGCAGCCAGGCTTCATTTCCTCCCAGATCTGAAGGCTCTGCCTTGCCAGAAAGTCATTTTTTTCCCCTGGTAGATGCGCTGGAATCTTAACCTTGACCTACCTACCCCAGCAGCAAGTCGCTTCCCACAGCCTGAGAGGGTTCTCGGGCGTTACAGACCTGGCAGGGAGCAGGAGGAAAGGCTGAGCGTTGGAAAAACCATTTTCAGCCTTAGAAGGACAGGTCACACGCCTAAAGCATCTCGGTTTGGCACCTCCTGGCCTAAAATTCAAATTAGCGTTGGTTACCAGCGCACTCAGATCCAGATTCTGTCACCCACATCAGTCTCATTTCCAGAGGAGCAGAGAACCCACATCCCTCATGACTTCCAGACGTGGGACAGTTTAACAAAGGACTTGTAGTACCCTCTTCCAGACTTTTTTTCAGCATCACTTACATCTCGAGAGAAGTGCCATGAGAACTTACAGGGGTTGGAACCAGATCATCTTTAAGGGCTCTTCCAACTCGAACCACTCTATGATTCTATAAGAAGGTCAAAAAAGTCACCTTCAGCCCTGGCCCTTCTTTCCCTGAGTGTCCTTTTCAGCTGACCTACAAGGATCGTGTATTTGAACAGTTACTTACATCCACTTTTTGACACTCAGATGCTAAATCTGTTCCTCCTTTCACCCCCCTCCCAGCGCAGGGAACACAGTCTTACTGTAAGACACAGACTGTTCGAGGAAAAAGGCTCTGGCCACTTGCTGCCTATGACCGGTAGCATCCTTAGAACGACCAGAGTCAGAAAACAAACCCACTTTCTAGAGAAACTTCTACTCGTTCAGTGAATCCACGCACTGCAAGGGCAGCACTGCATCCTACACACTGCTCAGCTGGGTCTGCGCTGAAAATAAAGCTCCATTCTAGACCATTCTAGTAGTGGAACATTGATTTTGTTAGAGGTTAAAGTGTGTTTGCTCTCCTTTTAAGGTCCTCTCTTCTATCAAAGCAAGAACGTTGCCAGAGAAGCTTACAGAGGACTTGGTATCAGCGAGACAAAGCCCCAGGAGCTTGAGGTTTCCGGACTGCCAGGAAAGAGAAAGACCATGACTTGGTTCTGCTGCAGTTATCTAAGCTTTCGTTTCCACCCTCTCAGATTGTTTTAGGCATTTCTTTTCCTTGGAGTTACGATCCTGATTGAAAACACAGTTCTGCCATCTGGTGAATGCCCCACGCTGTGAGGAAACAATATCTGGGTTCTCCTGCCAGCAGGGACATCCAGTTCAGCAGAGGAAAACTTAAAGCGTTGTTGGATTCATTTGCAAAGAGCTGCAGTTGGCGAGACAAAAGTCTAACGGCCTGCCAGGCCATGGAAATACTGTTCAAAGTGAAGTTCTGGCACAACGTTGTAGGAGAAACAAAAGCCTGGCCATGTACATAAGAACTACCAGCTGATAAACATCATCCAGACAAGTCTGGGATGAAGAATTGATGGTGGGTCTTATCAGCGCCAAGGGAGCCAAATGTGTCCTGGGGTGGGCAGCACAGCCTGTGATTCGCAGTCCAGCCCTTCAACGCCTTCACAGCACTTTGGGGGGAAAAATAGCAGTGGGGCTGGCCCCATAAAACCCCAAGACGGATCACAAGAGGTACGAGCACCCCACATGTTCACAAGGTTCACGGTAACAGCTGAGCTTGCAGAAGGCCGGTGGGGTTTGGGAACGTGCACCTCGGACTCCTCCTGCAGCAAACCTCCCTGGCTCCCCCCCACGCTCACCAGCTGAAGAAGCCACATTGGCTTTGTCTGAGGGACTTGCCGTGGCTCTGAAATCATCCCAGCTACAGAGAAGCTCTAGAGAAGCAGCCATCCGTGGCTACAGAGAAGATCCCTTGCCAGTCACGAAGGACACTTGCAAGAGCAGGTAAAGGAAACAGACACGGGTGGAAAAAATGCCAAGACCCGACCCTTTGCCCCAGCTATTTACTGGCCTCCATTCAACTACGAGTTGAATGTCCTCATTAAAAAATCATTGTTTGATATGCAAGTAACTTAATTCTGTCTTTCACCTTTTCTAAGAGAAACAGTTCGGGGTTGGTGGAGCTTGGAAACCAACATGGAAACCAGTGCAGGAAAACAGAGGTCCCAAAGCAAAGCTATCTGAGCTGGGGACACGCAGAGATCTCATGTCCTCAATCAAAGCCTGAACTTTCTACTGCTCAACAGCCACAAACTTCCACCGCTTTGCTGAACCTTCTTCCTCTTGGTGTTTACATGACACCTTAACTAAAAGCTGCCATCTCTGTCCTGGGCTTTGCACCATGCTTCTCTTCTAGCACAGCTTGACCCCGTGAGCTGTAGGAAGTGCTCTGAGAGCCATGACTCCCCGAACCGGGACAGCTGGGCAGAGAAAATCCACATAACTAGAACATGCTGCTTTCAACCATTTTTTTCAAGCCTTCCTCGCAGCTGCTAAACATTTATGCTTTTACGTGTGCAAACATGTATTCTTCACATATCTGTTCAGGAGGACTCGCGATGATTCAGTCGTGTCGCACGCACCACAGGAGGAGACTTTCCCCCGGGTTAAGCAGCAAGGCCCACATGTAAGGTCAACCAGTCTCCCTGGGCGTGTTCATCGAGATCCCACGTGCACAGGGGATGATGCAGAGTCACGCTGCTCCCAGCAGCAGGAAGATTTTGTTCTCCTGTCCCCCCGTGCAAGGCTCGTTGGGGATGGATGCTGAGCAAGAAGAAGTTTCTCTGCTGCTTCAGCAAAGAGGTCGATCCTTCAGACTTCCCCAGGGAAAAACACATTTCCCCTTGGTGAAAGCACTGCCTGCACAATCGGTATCGACACGAGGTTAAGCAAACACATCTAAAACATGTTGTTTATTTTGCACTCAGTTGTCCTTCAGGAGATCTTCACCACTCCTTGGAAAACCAAAGAGATGATGCAGGAGTCCAGGACAAATGCTACCCTCCTTAATGCTCCTGTGATTTCCAAACTAACTGGGGTAAAACTACACAAACCCAAGGCTGGGGAGTAAAGTAAAGGGTGCCTGTGTTGCTGAGTACAGGGGAAGGAAGAGTAGGGAGCTCACCAGTGGCCTGAGATGGAGAGGACACACTTAGCAGGCCCAGGTGACATCCACCCTCTCCTCTATGACATCCCGTTACCCCACCCCACCTCTACCTGAGGGTGTGAGGCAAGAGTGCAGCAGCAGAGGGAGGAGCAGATGGGTCTGTAGAAAAGCAGTCTGAAAACCAGCAGAAAGGTGAACGGGAAGACTGGGAGAGCGGCCAAGAACCCGTCAGGCTGTTCCCTGCAGTGAGGGCAAAGCTGGCGGAGATTCAGGGCAGGAACCTGCCTGAGCTGCTGCCGCCTGCCCTCATGCTGGGGCAGGGGAGCTGCTGGAAGGGACTGGGGAGCCCTCCAGGTGAGCTGGGTGGCCAGGCAGCAGGAGACAGGCAAGTCCTGTTTCTGCTGATGCAGAGGGAGGGCAGCAGAGAGCTGCAGCGTGCCCTGGACTAGGGAGGAGCTCTCAAGACTTGGAGGGACCAGGAGTGGGTTGTTCGGAGGCAAGAAATGGGCCGAAGCTTTTGGTACCAGTTTGGAGAACTGTCTTCAGAAGGCCACAGCGCTGTGAAGGCCGTTGCCTTTGGAGATTACCATGTGAAGTCTAGTGAAAGAGCCTAACAGATGGGCAGCGTAGGATGGGATCCAGCAAAGAGTCTTCTTCTGCTACAGCCCTGCCTCCAGCACTGTGCTCTGCATCCAGACACCCAGCGCTGCAGGACCAGCTCAAGGACACCCAGCGTGCCTTCCACCCATGGCCTTGGACTAGGCTGCTGTGGTAAGAACCGACTGCTGCAGCTGACAGGGAGCTGGAGCATGAGCTGGGAAGACTGCTTAGAGCTGATGTGGCCAGCTAGAACTACTTCCCAAGGACCATTCCCTCCCAGCAAGGGGAAGTGGTGGAGGAGAGGAAGACAGGAACACGAGAACGCAGAGTCTCCAGGCAATGGAGACAGATGGGGCTGTCAGCAAACACCGGGTGGACTTTGCACAGCAATCAACGGCAAAGACCACAGGCTGACTCGTCCCCTCAGTGGGCTCCAGACAACAGCACGCGGCAGCTCCTGAGAGCAGAACACCTGAGCTCAGCAGTACGGAGCTTCTCCAGCAGTTTGCTGGAAGCCCAAGGGCTTTGCTTGGCTTAACAGACGAGCAGAAATCACAGCAGCACATGCCTCGCCCTTGAATCATCCTTTCTCGTGCCTGTGTCTGCCCCGGGGAAGGCAACCACGGCACCGTGGCAAGTTACTAATGGAGTAAACGCCACGGAAGATCAACAGGATCATTTCCGTTGCAGGAGATGAACACTTGCAGACGGGACGCTTCAGTGTCACACGTGGCCTCCGGTCCCCAAAGGGACGATGCTGAGCGGTGACGCACCAAGAGCAGGGAAAGGAATCACGTCTGACAGCGGGGACCCGACGTAAGGGCCTGACCCTCCGAGTCCTCCACATGCCTGCGTGTTTTCCACTGAACAGAAATCCAAACAGGACCGGGACAACTGAGAAGCACGGAGCTGGAGAGGCCTGGTCCACACGCAGAGCCCAGGACACAGCTGAAGATGGCAGCAGGGCTGCAGAGGAGCCGGGTTTCCTGGCGCAGGAGCCGGGGTTTACACCTGGGCGTCACCAGAAGGATTCTGCCCCACGTCCTGATGATGCAGCGTTCGCACAAAGGCCGCAGTTACTGCCTCGATGCTCCTTCCGTGGGACGCGCTGCCCAGTGCCACGGGGCTGGCTCACTCCAGCCAACACATCTCCCTTTCTCTTCCCTAAACATGTTTCTCTGCATCCTCCTACGCCCTTCCCACATTCACCAAACTTCTTAGGCCTGATTTCATCTTGGCTTTAAGTATGTGGCGTTTATACAGTAACAAGGGCCACAGAAATGAGCACACAAACCTTCGCTCTGAAATGGCAAGCTCCAAATTTTCAGTGTTCTGGCACTGCAGGCGGGTCTGCCACGGAGCAGGAGCCCCAAGCGTTGGTATTTTGACCTAGTAGCTGCACTTGAGATATTAAACACTGTCTCGTTAATTATAATTACCAATGTTATTGCACGCCAACGACTCGCCACCGCTGCTCACATTCCTCTGTGCCACTTCACAAGCCACATGAAGGTGTATCGCATAGATAGCGCTGGTTTACTCACTCAGGTGATGAAATACAACCTGTCTCATGAGACTTTCACCATCATCCCACCACTGGCCCACTCGGGCACCCAGGAACAAACTGACCATTGGCATCATTGACACTTTACCTGAGGATGCGGCCGCTGTCCGTACAGGCCAACATTCCGAGAAACACAGGAATCATTTATTGATTCTTGGTTCCTGGAAAAAAAAA
This sequence comes from Eurystomus gularis, assembly GCA_013400335.1. NCBI lineage: Eukaryota > Metazoa > Chordata > Aves > Coraciiformes > Coraciidae > Eurystomus > Eurystomus gularis. The sequence goes on along the minus strand of VZZY01010164.1, from coordinate 129,558 downwards.
ATCATCAGACCTTCAGAAAACAGACAAGAACGCCCGTTCTTTCCCCTACACACATCACCACCTACAGAAGCCACCTCGTGACACCTGCTAATCAGCTTCAGTTTTAGTACAAGACATTCACAGAATCAGAGTCATAGGATGTATTGGCTTGGAGCTCTAAAGGCCACCTAGTCCAGCCCCCTGCAAACAGCAGGGACATCTCTACCTAGGTCAGGTTGCTCAGAGTCCCATCAAGCCTGGCCTTGAATGTCTCCAGGGGTGGGGCCTCCACCACCTCTCTGGGCAGCCTGTTCCAGTGCTCAACCAACACTGGACACCTCAATACTGCAACTTACCCTGTGAAGGGAACGAGATCAAAGGAGGGACCATGAGTGTGTTGGGTGAAAGGTTCCCAGGTGATGCCAGAATGTGAAGTTTATGTCACGCAGGCCAATGCACAAAAACTCTTCTAAGCAGCACAGGTGAAAAACAAGAGGCAAAAGCCACCATGAGTATCTGGGGAAGTTCAGGCTGGACACTAGGAACTGCTTCTTCGTTAGGAGGGTAATGCAAGACTGGACCCAACACTTAGAGAGTCTGTGCCACATCTCCATCCCTGGGACAAAGTCCCCAGCTGACCTGACCTGCCACTGCTGATAGTCCTGCCTCCAGCAGCAGCCTGGACTTCCTGAGCCCCAGAAGTCTTTCCAGACAACAACTCCACAATAAGTCTGACCCAAGTCAGGAGGGGGATTCCTTCTAACCCCAAAGCTCAGCAGTGATAATTGTCTACATTTTTGTCAGCTTAACAGCACATTTTCAAACAAACATTGGCAACCTCCTGCTCCTGCTGCCTTCATGTGTTACTGGGGGTAACGCAGAAATGAGACCCGAGGTCTCCTGCATTCACTGGCTGAAAACAAGGTGACTCAGTAAGTTTAATAGCTTTAGAAGACTTCAGATAATTCTTACCTGTGCCTCAGTTTCCTCCCCCGCTGATCCTGAAAACAGACAACAGGAAGCTTAATTGATGGTTTCCAAACCAGTTTGTGAGATCTGAAGATGAAAAGCATGGAAATTGAAAGGCAAAGCATGACATAAAATTCTCATTAATTGTTATTGCTATTAAAAAGCCCAGCCCTCCCCCAGCCAGGCTCAGAGTCCTGCATTGCTGGGCCCTCTGCAAGTATCAAAAGAAAAGGCAATCCCCGTCTTGAAAAGCCCAGCAGAGCTGAGAAGCAGCACGTTTCACCATCACCCATTTGCCGTAGCCAGGCAAGGGCCAGGAGCGGGAGAACGTGTCTTACTCCTTGGGTAGCTACAGCACCCGTGCTGCAGGGCAGGAGAGATTTGCCAAGAAAGTATCATTGCCAAGCACTGTTTCCACATCACAGACCCCACGTCCTGCTTCTCTGGGGCTTCTTGACAATGTCTACAATGCCATGGAGCAGCCCAAGAGCAGGTGTTGGTGTGCTGACCCCACCACCCGTGCATGGACTTTACAGCCACGCTACTTTGGAAGCAGCCAAGCACAAGCTGCCTGTTGGTGCTGGCCAACCCTGCAGGTGCCCAGCTAAGGAACAGGTCCTCCAAGCTGGGGAACAGGGGCTGAACTCCTGCCCCAGCACCTTCAGCTTCACCCAAGCAGCTCCAGTGCTAAGGCTGAACCCAGGCCGAGGACGTGTTTCTCATCACCACTATGGATGGTGGGCAAGGTCCATGCTTGAACCGGTGTCCCTGGCACAACAGACACACCTTTGGGAGCAAGTCTTTGCAGGAATACATAATATTTAGCAGGAATCGCTCACACTCTGGCCAAGCCTTTCTTGGCTCCCAGAATCCAGGCAGAGTGTTTGGGCTGACATGGTAGCAAGCAGGATTATCCAACTCGGAGATTTAGCGAAACGGGCGTGCAAGGGCATGGGAAGAGGAGCGGTGCCTGCAGGCTGACAGGCTGAGCCCGTTCCACAAGTGTGGGGCAGATCTCCACAGGCTTCCAGCGCCTGCGTCCCTCAGCACCCCACCATGCTGGGGGGGATATCCCTGTCCATAGCTGCTCTCCCTGGCCTCTTTGCCCTGTGGCCAAAGCACTTGGGGATGGACACCTTCCATAAGGGTCTTCTGAGACGCCTCAACAGGTATGTCCCTATCTGGGGGGAGGACAACCAGCAGCACCTCCACCCACCCCAGGGCCACCATGTCCCTGGAGGGGCCTCCCTCACCCTGCCCCACACACCCGTCCCACACCTCCCTCTCCCATTGGCCAGGCCAGCACCTGCAACATCCCGATTGGCTCCCTCAGCTGCTCATCAGCCCTTGGGGTATTTATGCGGGCGAGGTCCCAGCACTCCCCGTCCTGTCAGTGCTGGGGAGCGCAGGAGCCAGGTAAGGCAGGGCTGGTGGGAAGGTGTTTACGGGGTTTGTGCCTTGGCTTGGGGCTGGGGGCTCCTCAGAGTTGCCCCTCACCTCAGGTGGCTTTTTGCAGCCCTCCCAGGGATGGAGGTTGGGCTTGGAACTGCTCCGTGCCTGGAGCCCTGGGGAGCACAGAGACTAAAAGGGACCTGCTGAGGGGCTGTGGTTGCCCATCGGTGCCTGGGGGGCTTTTCCAGCTCCCAGGGAAAGCACAGAGCTGGGTGCTGCGCCTGCTGCTCATCTGTGAGTGGGGGGGGTCCTGGCTGTTTGAGGCCAAAGGTGATATCTTATGGTGTCATGCTGCATCTGCTGTGCCTTGGGGAAGAGCTGAAGGGCTTCAAATCCTTCCCTAAAGGCTTCTTCCTAGCCTTGAGGTGATCTCTTTTGGTAACACTACAGGTCTCGGACTGGTGACCGAGCAGCTTTGGGCCTGAAAGCTCTTTTCTGCTTGTTGGCTGCCGGAGACCAAAGCCGTGCGAGGGGGTCCATCGGAGGTGGCCCTCCCACCCAGCCACGCTGGGACAGCGCGTGATGTGCACCCTGGCCATCACCACGGGCTTGTGCTGACGTGGGGGATGCGCTACGTGCTTCGGGGGGCAGACGGATCACTCGGGCATTCCCTTCCTGTTGACAGTGCTGCCAGACGTGCCTGTAGCTATTTCACATGATCGTTTGGTGTAGGCATGATAATGGCGTTAACGAAGGGGGTGGCCTGAGTGACAAGGTAACTTCTGTCTTGCTCAAGAGCACCACGTCTCCGTGGCCACGCACAGCTCTGCCAGCTTGCTGGAGGGAGCGCTTGGCAAATGAGCTTTGATTCTCAGGACTGGCAGGGTTCTTAAACGTGGTTGTGACTACCTAAAACTGCATGGCGGTGAAGGACTTCAATTACAGAAGCTGGTTCTGCCAAAACTTCCAGATGAAAATATGCGGTCAAGAGCAGCACGTTGCTTGCTCTGCAAGTTGTAGCTTCTGACTGGAACTCAGGGGTTTGTCCTCATGGAAACGTCTGTAAATGGAAGGTACAGCCCAGAAGCTGTTTTAATTACACTCTCTCCCTTCTTTCCTAAAATATCTCCAAATTCTGGTCACTTGGATAGCTTACATGCTCCCAAGGAGTTACTGACCTAGTAGTGGCCACTGGCTTTGGTGCTTAACTTCCACTGGAAGTGTGTGGGCAGAAAACCTGCCTCCACCTGCAACAGTGCCTTTAATCTTTGAGGTTCCCTAACGCTGGTGGCTTTTCCAGAAAGGTCCGATGGGCACCTCTGCCAGCAATTCCGGAACGAATGTCCTAAGGTCAAAGCTGAAAATCATCCGATACTCTTCCTACAACTAACTCTGCCCTCGGAGCACTTGCTCCCTGGGCTGTGGCAGGGCCGTTCCCTCTGCCCCAGACATCCTGTGACCCAGTTCTGCATTCACCATAACTCAGCTATCAGTGGCAAATCTCGAAAAGAATGTCAATAAGGGCTTTAACCACAAATTAATACCTGTGCCCTGACGAGCCCGCCCTGCTCATATCTCAGGCACCGAGTTTAGCTTTGCTTTCCCCAGTGGTCATCAAGGCATTGCCAGTTGAGCTGTTGAACATGCTGGCCGTGGCTCCATCCATCTTCTCACGGTAAAACATGTTTGGAAGGGAGAAAAGCTTCTTGAACAGGATCCCACCTCTGTCTGCAGGACAACACGGCAGCAGGACAGAGCTTCCTGGGGCAGAGCTGCTTTCCACAGGGAAAATAAAACCCTTGCAGAAGGTAAAGAACTAACTCTATGCGTGCTGGTCATCACCAGAGTGATAGAAATCAAGGGAGGTGCTGACCCCGGCAGGAAGGTGCTTGCTCTCCTGCCAGGCCCACAGGTTGCCCTGGCTGTGACAGCCCGACCGACCGAGGCAGGAAAGGGGACAGCCAAGGGGACAGCAGCGTGGAGGTCTTGGTGCCGTCGCTGTTGCTGTTTCACCGCGTTCAGACTCGTGCCAGATTGGGCAACGATCAGCAGGGAAGCTGTCGTGCCGCGCTAGAAATGTGCACGGAAGAGTTTCATCTTTCTGCAACTAGCTCTTTGCAGAACTTTCTCCAGCCGTGACCTCATATTTCTGGTGTAGCAATGGTATGAAATCATCGGTTCCTCACTTCCATACAAAGCAAACCGCAGCCAAAGCAAACGGGGATGCTGCCTCTGCTCCTCTGCCTGGTGCTTCCACGCGTGGGCTCTGCTGGCACTCCCTGGCAGAAGCTGTGCCTTTCTCCAAAGGATTCTGAAACAACTGAGCCAGGGTTGCCAAGCACGGTGCTTTCCTGCAGTCTCTGCAGCGAAACAAGGGCTGCTCAGCACTCTTGTAGGGGAGAGACTAGAAAGAGAAAACAAAACCATGCTGTGGGCTCCTGAAGACTTGCCCGCACCACAAATACCGGCGTTGCAACACACCCCGATTCCTCCCACGCAAGGAGAGCAAACCATGTTCTGACATGACCGTGCTGCAAGGACTGCCGCTGACACAGTTGCATCCGTAATTCTGCCAGGCTCCAAGTACTTCAGAGGTTGCTTTGAACCTTGGACGAGTTTTTACATCAGCCCAGGAGTTACTCCTGACTTAGCAACTCGAGACCTCTCCTCTTTTTTTGCTAAAAAGCACTAGCCCTGACAGCAAGGCCAGTAAGACTCTCCGCAGTTGTTTTTCCAACCTGTCTACAAGTAAAACAACTGAGCAAAGGGGTTGTTTGTCCTGGTGTTGAAATGGTTGTGCTTTGCCCTGCGACAGGGCTGCAAACTGGCTCAGCCTCCACGGCTACAACGAAAAAGCAACAAACTTGCCCTAAAGCAGAGCAGGAGGAACAACCGCTAACGGAGAGAACTCTGTGGACTTTGGGACTGAGATTTATGTTCGAGCCCTGCTTTTGTTCGCAGCAGTCTTCTACAAGTTCTCCCAGGCTGACGAAGTTTGAGCTGTATTTTTGCCGGGCTGTTAAATGAGGCAGCCCCTGGGCAGGGTGGTTCCCAGAAGAGCCCTGGCTCCAGGATTCTCACTTGGGAGGCTGGAGGTCCCAACTTCTGTGACAATTCCGGCCATAGACGAGTCACTCTACATCCCTGACAGGCTCAAATCTCACTAAAACTCTGACTAAGTGCATGGTTAACGCAGTAGCATTTGAAATCCTGCCAAGTTACCTCCTTAGATGTCTCCTCGGCTCCATCCATAGTCAGTCCAGGGCTAACAAGCGCTTGTTTCACCGCTTCCTCCCTCTGTTCCTGTTTCCACAGTCAAATAAAAACCTTACGCAAGTCAAAGAACACAAGAAACAAGACAATGGTCTCTGTCACAAGTCAGATGGCAAGTTTTTTTGGGGGGTAGAGTCTGCCAGTGAGCCTGGAGCAGTGCTCGGCTTGGGAATTCAGTTTGTGAGGAATTCTGCTTTGAGGGTTTTCCATTGGAAAATGCAAGAGCAATTCTAAGAATAGGAATTAAGTGACAAAGGAGGGAAAAGCAGACGCTGCGCTGAAGGGCAAACACGCTGAAATCCCTGCTGAGCCTGACCAAGGCTGAGAAGTCATCCTGGATTTATCGCCTGATACTGGAGTGTCCAGATACCAACGTAGGTCTATGCTGGGGAAGCCAATACGCATTCAAGATATTGCATCATTTTTATACTTTAACTTCTTTAATCCCACTGTGTAATGAGAACACTTCTGAGGCTCGGTTTCACAGGAACCGAGGAGTGGTTTCCTGCCTCGCTGGTCAGTAGGATGGGAACACGAGTTCCAAGGTAGGCAGCCAGAAACCCGGGCCACAAACCCTGGCTCACCCTCTAGGAAAACTGAAGGATTTTCAGCTCCTTCCCAGAGCTGTGAGGCTGCTGGTGCCGCTGGAGTTGGCACTGGTGGGGAAGCTGATAGAGGTTCCCCACTATGAACACAGGCATAGCGGGATGACTCTAATAAAAACTCCATTATTAAACTGTTCAAGCTGGCCACATTTGGAAAATTAAGACTAAAAAATTAGTTTATGCCACTGTCATAACAAGGCCTGCTGCAGCTGCCTTTCAGCAGGGCTGGTTAGAAGGACAGTAACATCACGATGGAGTGGGGCGACGTTCAGCGATTCCCACCAGCAGCCCTGCTTTTGCAGGGTGCATCTTAGAATCATAGAATCACAGACTGGTTTGGGTTGGAAGGGACCTTCAAAGGGCATCTAGTCCAATGCCCTGCAGTCAGCAGGGACATCTCTAACTAGGTCAGGTTGCTCAGAGCCCCATCAAGCCTGGCCTTGAATGTCTCCAGGGATGGGACCTCCACCACCTCTCTGGGCAGCCTGTTCCAGTGTTCCACCACCCTCATAGTAAAGAACTTCTTCCTAATGTCTAACCTACATCTACCCTTCTCTAGTTTAAAACCATTGCCCTCATCCCTTGTAAGCTAATCTTGCCTTTGAGTGTTCCAGTCCTCGGCCAGCAAAGAGCCTCTGCAACAGGAATCCGAACCAGGAGCATCTCTAGCAGATGAAACACATGACAGAGAAGATGGTTCTCACCCACTTCTAACTGGCAACTTTGAAGCCGATCAGATGTTATCAGCAATAAAATAAGCAGGGTGCTTGTTTGGTGTGAAGCGTTTGGCTGTTTGGGGACTGAGGGAGGTGACTGGGTACAGTCCTTGTCCTACATAGATAGCTGCATATCAGAAATCATGGAGCCTCTCAGATATCTTCATACCCTTGCAAGAAAGATCAGCGATGCCACACTGATGTTCCTTGGACACGCTCAACGAGGGATCCCAACTTTGCCCTCTGCTTTTCACCAGTTTTGGTAAGATTTCAAATCACTGAAGGAAAGAAAGTTGTACTCATGCTGTTATACTCTTCTTTTTCCTTTCAGCTGTAGCTGAATCCATTATGGCATCAGAAAAGACCACAAAAAGAGATCTGCTGAAGGCTGAGGATCAGCAGCAAGCGGTAGGTGCCAGGGCAGCCCATGTTCTAACGTGCAGCAGTTAAAGTACCTGCTGGCAGATACGTTGAATCAACTTCTCAGAACCAGGCTGGGAGTAGCAGAAAGATTAACCATGTGAAGCTGTGGCTAATTCTAAACTCGGTTAATACAGAGCTAACCCTTGCTCAGGAGAAAACTTCAGGGTTGCATCAAGTGATTCTGAAGCATGAGCTGTTACAGGTCCTATTTCTACATCTGGGTTTGGTGCTGAAACCAAGTGTGACTCAGAATTTATGAGCCCAGAGCTCAAACTTTTAATCCTGACTTGTTAGCGGTCTTTGGATGAGTTCCTTCAACTCAGAGTTTAAGAAGGATGAGAAGACAGACTGGATGTCCCCTCAGGACCTTTCTGGATAGACATATGGCTTGTGTTCACCCACCAGCTTGAGGCTGGTGGGTCACTTGTTTCTAAGTGACTAACGTCCCTTGTTTCTCTTGGGTTTTAGAGCGCTGTCAATCGGGTATCCAGCTTGCCCTTGCTCAACTCTGCATTCAACCTGGTCTCATCTGCCTACAACCACACCAAGGAGACGCATCCTTGCCTCAGTGGTGTCTGCAACGTGGCTGAGACCATGGCTGCTGTCGCAGTAGGTAGCGTGGTTGGTGGGGCACAGCCCATCCTGAACCAACTTGAGCCACAGAGTAAGTGAAGAGGCTGGAGCGACCCTTTCAGCCCCGAGGAGTGGGTGGGGAGGGGGGTTTCATGTGCCTGTGGGGTGATACCCATGTCCTGTAGCACGTTGTTCTCGTTAGTTGTAGCCCCGAGTCTTCCACTCAGCGGCTCCCAATGAACCCACTGACTTTCAGACACGAAACCGTAGCAGAAACCAAGGCTGGCCTCTTGTCTGTGGTTTCTTTACATCACAAAGCAAACCCTCCCTGCTTTTTCTCTCTCACTCCAAGTTATGAGCATCCCAACTGGTAGCAGCAGTGTCCATCCTGGACAGAGCTCAGCCTGTCTCATCCCAACACTTTTCAACCCCTTCGCCCTACCCACCAGGGGTGAGTGTTACCTTCCAGTTGTAGCAACGTGCCACCAGTAGCTGGAAAGCTGGGAAGGCAAAATGGAGACTGTTTGAACCTGCCCAACTGTAGGGTTTGTTCACTTTTTAACAAGATGTCCCTCACACACACCCCTCACCACAGAACTGTGGGGCTTAGGGGATTTTTTGGCTTGCTTTCATGAGCGTATCCTGAACTGGCCATTGCAGGGTCAGAACCCCCTCTCCAAACTGAAGAATAAACTGGTACCTGTTGTCCTTTCTAGTTGCACTTGTAAATGAATATGCCTGTAAAGGATTGGATCAGCTGGAGGAGAACTTGCCTTTTCTTCAACAGCCAGCGGATAAGGTAACGTAAAGGGTTTTCCTGGGGAAGCCAGGACTCGAGCTTGATGGAACTGTCATGGGTAGAGGAGAATATGGGGAAATAAACTTCAGCAGCACCGCTGTGTCAGGTCAGTCCCTGGTACGGGCTGGAGGAGGCACTGCTAGCTGATGAAAGCTAGAGAGATGCCTTCAGCATGTGGAAGCAAAGATGACCATGTAAACTCGGGTGTACTGGCTTCCCCAGCTCTGCAAGCACAATTTAGCCATGTGGAAAAGCTGCTTCAGGGAGGGAAAATCTATTTCAGGAAGAAACCAAATATCTTTCTCTGCCTCTCCCTGTTGTAGGTTATCTCAGACACCAAGCAGCTGGTCTCCACCAAAGTGACGTCTGCTATGGATGCTGCCTGTGAGGCAAAAGCAGCAATGGCTGACAAAGTGACTGAAGCTGTGGACCTCACTAAAAATGTTGTTGGGGACAGTGTCAAGTTGACCAGGTCAATGGTGACCTCCACTGTTAACAGTGCTGTGGAGGCTGCCCAGGGTGCCAAGGACCTTGTGACTCACAAGGTGACTGAAGCCGTGGACCTCAGTAAGCACATTGTGGAGGACAGCATTGGACTGACCAAGTCTGCAGTGGCTTCTACTATTGTCAACGCTGTGGAGGCTGCCCAGGGTGCCAAGGACCTTGTGACTAACAAGGTGACCGAAGCCGTGGACGTCAGCAAACACATTGTGGAGGACAGTGTTGGACTGACCAAGTCCGCAGTTGCTTCTACTATTGTCAACGCTGTGGAAGCTGCTCAGGGTGCCAAGGACCTTGTGACTCACAAGGTGACCGAAGCTGTGGACCTCAGTAAGCACATTGTGGAGGACAGTGTTGGACTGACCAAGTCTGCAGTGGCTTCTACTATTGTCAATGCTGTGGAAGCTGCCCAGGGTGCCAAGGACCTTGTGACTCACAAGGTGACCGAGGCGGTGGATCTCACCAAACACGGTATTACTGCTGCTGTAGGGGCTGCCCAGGGCGCAAAGGATCTTGTGACCAACAAAGTGACTGAAGCAATGGACCTAACCAAAGGGGCTGTTCACGATGGTGTTGAGAAGACCAAATCAATGGTCACTTCTACAGTCAGTACAGCTCTGGATGCTGCGTATGGCACCATAACGAGCAAAATAAATACAGCCTTGGAGCAGAGCAGAGGGGCTATCCAGGAGGGTGTGCAGATGACTAATTCAGTGGTGACCAACAGCATAAGCAAAGCCAAGGCAGTGAGCCAAGCAGTGGCAGGTGGTGTGGAATCTGTCCTGGGTATATCAGAGGATCTGGTGGATCTCTACCTCCCGATTACAGAGGAGGAGCTAGGTAAGAAAATAAGTGGCTGGCAGTTGTAAATGCAAATCCTTTCCCACATGACCAGAGAGCACCTGACACTGCAAGACTCATCTTCTGAAGCAGACAGGTAGCTCTGAATTTGTCACCAAGATGGCTGTCTGTCAACGCTGACTTGCCACATAGTATGGGATGGAGTTCAAGCATTTTCTAGCCAGTCCCTGCCCATCAGCCTCAAGGCAAATAAACACATGGGTGCATGCTTCAACCTATCTGTCAAGTCTGCTTATCTGAAGAGAACATGCTGAGCAGGGACTAGCCTACCTGTAATATCCGAGCAACTACAAACCTCTACTGGTTACACCACAAGCTTCAGCCTTCATCGTTTCCATGGGTGATCTTCCCTCTTCCCCCCTTACCGCCTGGGGAGCGGAGCACAGCTGCATCTCTGTTCTTGTCTCCTCCAGGTCAACTGGCCACCACTGTCAAGGGGTTTGGGATGGCTTCTGTGGAGGAGCAGAAACAGCAGCAGAGTTACTTTGTGCGTCTGGGTTCCCTCTCTAACAAAGTCCGCCACCGAGCCTACCAACACTCCCTGAACAAACTGCGGCACATTAAGCAAAGCACCCAAGATACCCTCTCCCGACTACAAATGGCAATAAATCTGGTACAAACACGCTTCTTCCCTTTTCCTCCTGTCTGTAGCCTTCCTGCCCTGCTATCCAGATGGAAGCTCTTCCTCCATCCTGTGCCAGCTGCATGTCACCTTGGATCCCTCCCTGGGAGGGAAGTACCTGTGCTTCTCTGATTGTGTGTGCTTGCGCTACAGCTCTTCCTCTCATTTTTCCCATCAGATTGAATCTGTGAAACAGGAGGTTGGCCAGAAGCTTCTGGATGGGCAGGAGAAGCTCCACGAGCTGTGGGTGGACTGGAGCCTGACCCAACCCAAAGGAAACCAAGTTAAAACTGCCTCCGAAGTAGAGGTATCCCTAGAAGGGCCTGTTTAATCGGGCCTCATGTGGATGGTGTACATCTCCTCTGCTCCAGTAACTGAGCTCTGTCTCTTTCCCAGCAGGTAGAGTCCCGGACTCTAGCTATGCTGCGGATCATCACCCAGCAGCTACAACCTGTTTACGAGAATCTGAAAACCAGCATCCAAGGCCTCCCCAGCAACATCCAAGAAGCTGTGTATCAGGCCACTCGAAATATCCACAAGCTCCATCGCTCTTTTTCCAGTGCTGTGTCTTTCCAGGACCTCTCCAGCACCACCCTGGCCCAGAGCCAGGACTATGTGACAGAAGCCCGAAGGTCTCTAGATGACCTGTTTGAGTATGTAACTCAGAATACCCCTCTAAACTGGCTTGTGGGTCCCTTCAGGGCGATAGCTAAAGTGTCACAGGACAGCAGAAAGCAGAAGAAGAAAGATATAGTGGCTGATATAAAAACGTTGGAAAAGGCTGCACCAACAAAGGAGGTGGTGAAGACCCGCAGAAAAAAAAAGGGAGCAGGCAGGATCCCGAGGGAAGGGTGTGAAGCACTAGAGAAGGTGGAGGAGAAAGCACAGAAAGACACAGAGGCGGGCCTGGCTGCAAAGGAGATCAAAACTAACGCGCCAGAGAAAGATCTCTGAAAAATTCCAGCTCTCCTGGCCAAGGCTCCCTGGCTAGGACAGCACTTTTAGCTTGCCATCGGGTGTCCGGCTGTGGACAAGAGTGCCTCCTGCCCTCTGCCTGTCCCAGGCTGAGCTTACAGTAAGATGTAGTTTGCAAGGACACTCGATAACCGAGGCGGGCTCATTTTGTATCTCAGTTCACTACTTTTTAAATCATGCTGCTGTGCTGAAAGGGAAGACGGGGACCTGTACTCCAGCTTTTTGAGCCAGCCTCATTCCTGCTGAGACAAGTTGTAGCAGAGAAGACGCGCTCTCGACTTATTTTTGATGTTGGATTTGTTTTTAATTCATCCCAAACTGCAGAAACCTTGGGAGGCTGATGTGCGTGGCCTTTGATATCGTTTCCCTCCTTCTACAAGTTTAAAATTCTGTGGGACAGCCACGACTTCCCTTCTGCCTGTCGTTGCTTCTGGGGAGCTCAGCCCTGCAGCGGACCGGGAACAGCGAGGGGTTTGCTTCTCAAAAAGAGACTTCCCGTTATTGGAGCAGCCCAGCACTTCTTCTTTCGCAGAGAAACACTTAGCACGGTGGGGCTTTCTTTTATGCCAGTTTGCAGTGGGATTATCTTTTCTAGTCGTACGAATGACTTCAGGGATCATCTGTTTAAGTAAATCCCTGCGTGAAACACTTTGCAGCCGTTAAGAAGCTGGCCCACGAGGCAGCGCCTGCCAGGAGTTCCTGTGCCACGGCGATAGGATATCCTGTTATTAACCAGCACCCGTCTCTCTTACTTGATTTTTCCAGCAAACAAGGCTTTGTAATCATTTCTAATGTAACTTACTTGGGTAACTTCTGGCACAGTCCCTGTGCTGGAAGAATGGCGAGCAGACTTCAGAATAAAGCGTCACCTGCGTTCAAAGAAATACCTGCTTCTTGTGTCTTTCTAAAGCTGCAGCATTTTATTCCCCCCTCAGCCTGAGTCAGTAAGAAGCTTGCATTTAACAAATCACTTCGCTGGAACCTGCACGTTGCCAGGCTGGAGATAAAACAAATAAACAGAGCCCATGTTGTGCCTCAGTCTTAAGCAGAGAAGCATCTCCAGGATTTTGTCCCCAAGCATTCTGCCCGTCGTGCTGAGGTTCAGCTGCACCGACACTCCCTCCTCACCCTCTGACCCCTGCTCGGCTCCCTGCCCTTACTCCTCTGGGGTGATTCCAGCAGCCTCTCACCAGAGGGAAAAGTCCGTCCCGACCGAGCCCAGCGCGGCTCTAACCCTGCCAGGACACCCGGTGCCTCCACGGGCTCGGGCCCCGGTCACACACCGGGGAGGAGAACCCTTCCCACGGGCAGGGAGCGGGGGCAGCTCGCCCGGGGCAGCGAGCTCCCTCCCGGGACACCCGAGCTCGGTGCGGGCCGGGCAGGGCTCGGTGCGGGCAGGGCAAGGCTCGGTGCGGGCAGG
>VZZY01010164.1:105360-116296 GCA_013400335.1 Eurystomus gularis | reverse complement strand
CGGGCGGAAGGGAAGGGAAGGGAAGAGAAGGGAAGGGAAGGGAAGGGAAGAGAAGGGAAGAGAAGGGCCCGGCGGGTTCCAAAGGGCCCGGCCGCGTTTCGAGCCCTGCCCTCACCCCCGTTCCCCTTCCGCCGTTTCGCCGATTCCGAGGCTTTCATAGGAAGCGCCAGCAACTTCCTCCGGGTCGGCCTGAGCCCCTCCATTGGGCAACTGGAGGGTTTTTACGAGATGGAAGCAAGCCGCTTGAAATTCCGAACTTTCCCCGGTTCTGGGCTGCCGCGGGGCGCCCGCCGCTGCTGCCGTTAAATAGGGGAAGATCCTCCAGCAGGTTCGGTCCCCGGGAGCCGCGTCCCCCGCCCGCCGCCCGCGCTTCCCCAAAGCCCGGTCAGAGGCCTCTGGTGAGTGCCGGGGTTCGGGAGGGCTCAGGGCTCGGACGTGGATGGAGACAGGAGGTCCGTGGTCACAGCAGGCAGAGGATGCGTGTGGGGCATCAGCCCTCCCGGGCTTCCAGAGGGCTTCCTCTGAGCACGGAGCCTGCGAGGCCCCGGGAACCGGTTGCCCGGAGGAGATGGACACTTGGATTTACCTACGGGCGAGATTAGCTCCGCAGTTGTTTTAAACCAGCTGTAATCGATGGGAAATGAATGCAAAGAACGTGCCCTCTGCTTAATACCAGAGTGGGGATAAGGTGCGGAGCGCTGGCAGGCCTGCGAGCACTGGAGCGATGCCGTGGGCTCTGCAGGCCTCGCGAGAACCCTCCAGCTGCCCCATCGCCTCTTCTGAACGTTGTCTCATGTTCTTCTCGCAGGTTCCTCAGGACAGAGATAGCCCGGTTCAGAGAGAAGCCCCCGACAGCACAGAGCTATCGCTTGTGGGGTATGTGGAGTGCGACCGGGACGTCGCAGAGCCACAAACCATCTCTCCGAGTGCCGTAATATGCTTTGTCCATCCATGCTGCTCCAGTCCATCCTTGGGCCACCAGCTGATGCGATGGCACAGAGCACCGAGCTCCAGCCAAGCTTTGAGGACGTTTTTAATATTCTATCCCAGATCCCACAAGATAAACTCCTCGGCCTCAAACATAAACTGAAACACTTGACTCCTGGGCCCATCGGCAAATTGCTTCAAGCCATGGTCCTGCTTACTCTGGGGCAAGAAGGGGATGCAAGGATCTGTTTGGATGCCTTGGGAGATAACCGGGCAGCCCAGTACATCCACCAGACCAAACGGGGCGCTGCGGGAGTGCAGGAAGGCAGGGAGGATTTGCAGCCTCCCCAGCTGGATGCCGGTGCCACGGCGCTGCTGGCACAGATATACTCGCTGCTGGCGGAGGAAAAGCTGTGCAGTCAGGAAGCCATGGACAGAGCTCACCAGGCTGCCACCAGAGCCTGCAAAGCCAGCAAGGAAACTCGGGGAGACACACTCAACAGCATCTCCCCTGAGGACCAGGAAGAACATGACTCTGCTGCCAGCACGGGCCCAGGTGACCAATTTTTGACGCTGAGATCTGATGCAGATGTAGGATTTCTCAAGACGGCAAGCCCTGACTATGTGGTGAGAAGTTCTCCAGTGCAGATTAGAGGCAACCTTTCAGGCCCACAGACCTTGTGCTCCTTGGGGAGTCCCTCGTTCCCTAGTCACTTTGAGATCAGTGCGTCACCAACAGTTGTTTTTCACACCCCATCTTCTTTCCAGGAACATGTCCCCCAGCCCAGCCAGCTGTGCCAAGAGAGCAGCAGTGGTGCTGGACAGCCTGACGGGGACAGACAGATCCACGACCCACAGGAAACCAGCTGGGCCAGCAGACCCTGCTCTCATCCCAGACAGGACGCAGGTGCCCAAGTCCTCCAAGCAGAGGTGGCCCTGCAGGTCAGTTCATGTGACCCAACTCCACCTATTCCTGAAACGCAGCTGCCCACAGTGGGTGCTGTGAACCAACCTGTGGAAAGCAGTGATGTATCCAGCACAGTGGCAGCAGAACCTCACACACTAAACAAAAGCACAGACAAAAAACGAGACGAAAAGCAATTATCTACAGGTCTTCCTGAGCCAAGAACTACAGTGGAGCCTGGCGCTGCCCACATGTCCATGGAGGACTCCTGTGCTCCAGCAAGCATTCCTTCTAATGCTGCATCTGCTTCCACGTTAACCCAGTTCCTTCCACCTCCTACCTATTCCTTCTCCTCAACCCTTCACCCGCCTCTTCGGGGAGCTTCTTCCACCTCATCATATTCCCCTTCTCTCCTCTCGCACCCCTCTCCAGCCTGGCCTCCTCTTCCTCTCAAAACTGTAGAACCAGTGCCCATATCAGATGGTGCAGAGAGAAAGTTCTTCACTTTTGTTGTCCTGCATGCTAGTGAAGATGAGATTGTTGCCCATCGCGTCAAGAACCTGCTGGAGAACATGGGGGTCCCCAATGGTGCTACACTCTGTGAGGACTTCTCCATTGCCGGACGCAGCCATCTGACTTGCTTCGAGGATGCTATGGAAAACTCTGCTTTCATCATCCTCCTGCTGACCAAGAACTTCCTATGCAACCTGTGTATGTTTCAGACAGACACTGCTCTGATGGAGTCCATCCAAAATCCATCCAAGCAGCAGTCAGTGATCCCTTTTGTTCCCAAGGAGAACCCCCTGAAGCGGAGTCAGATTCCCAGCAAGCTTGGTGGGCTGATACCCTTGAATGAGAACTCTCCGTTGTTCTCCAGGACGGTGCAGAACACCTTTACCCCTAGCAGGATCAAAGCGAGGAAAGTCATATGGGACCAGATGCAGACTAGGAAACTACAGCACTATCAGGAACGGGATCAAATGCTGCAGGACTTCGATGCTCTGAGCCTTGGCTCCCAGCCCCAGGAGCCTCCATCAGCAACATGGCCACGGCTGCCAGAGCAGCCATCACCCCAACTGTGGTGCCCACCTGCTTCAACTGTCCCTCCATCCACACACCCACCTCCCCTCACTGGACACCCCATGCCTGCTCAGATGGGTCCCCCTCCTTTCCAACCACTTCAGCTCCCATCAGGCCACTACAACATGATGCCAGGTCCAGGAGGCATCATCATCCAACACGCTCGAATGATTCAGATTGGGAATCACAACATGATGCAGGTAGAAACAACCACACCAGGTCCACAGGACAGCGGGGAAGAAACCAGGTACAATGATCAGAGTCGCAGAGGGTCAGCCAAGGCCGGAGACACTCACACGTAGGTTCGACCCCAGATTATGGTGATTCTGCTGGGACCGGAACTATTCTTATCTCATTGTGGGTAAAAAGTGCCACTTTCCTGAAGCGCAGGAGAAAATGACCTTTTTTATTGGACAAAAGAAGCTGCCATCTCCCTTGTGCTTATTTTCAAATCACTGAGAAGAAAACTATTTTCTTGATTTTCTGGGGCTACTAGGAGGTTTTATAAATAAATTTTAATTAATTTATTAGCATGTGTCTGGCTCTTCCCTGTAGAATTAGCAAAGGAGCAGTCGGGGATAGCTGGAAAACTGTTCTGCACATCTGTACCTCTGGGGTGGAGGCCAGGAGATGGCACACGGGGGCTGTGCTTCACAATCATATGAGGAAGCATCTTCAAGGGGACGTTCTAGGTGGTCGCTGTGGCCCCATCACGGTGCTAAGCACCACGAGCTCCTACCATTTCCTTCCAGCAGTTCTCTTCATCGGGGGCTGCAGCGTGTCCTCTTGGCCCTTCACACCAACGCTGGCGTTGTGTGCATGGCACGCTCCCCTTGTCGCAGCGCACCAGCGGCACCAGTTCCCCCCCACCTCTTGCACCAAACCCAGGATGGTGGAGGAAGCCAGCTTCACACGCTTCCAAGAAGCTTCAGGCCTCTGGGCTGAGGCATCAAATCACTTTTCCCAGTTCCCCTCTGAAACTAGAGAGAAGGTTTTTTTTGGTTTGTGAAAGACAAAATTCCCCTGTACAGGAGGTATGGCTTGAAGTGGTTTTCTACTGAAGAAAACTGTTAAAGAGATGAACTCACCAGCTATGAGGCTAAGCAAGAATCTTCACGGTAAAGCTGTGCTTCAGAACAAAAAATGCTTAATGAAGGTGGAATGGGGGGGGGGAAACATGGAGAAAGTCCAAGGAGGCAGAAGCTGGGTGTCCACCCTTGCATTCTTGCAGAAGGTGAGAGGTGGGAGCAGGGCCCGATTAGCCTGGCTGCTGCACAGAGAAAGGTTCCCCACCGAGATGACTGCACCCATTTCTGTCGTTGCCTTTGAGGAAAAAGTCTGCAGGAAAAACAAAAGCACTGAGCTGAGCATTACAGGAGCGGTGGAAGGCCAGGGATGGAAGAGGTATTCTGCAGGACCTGGGTGCAGGATATACCAGGCAGCTCTACCTGTTGAGATTGTAACACAAGGAGGGTGTCTGAAGCAAAGCCCCAGGCCCTGCCCTCTTCCTCAACAGCTTCTGCAGCAGCCGTTTGCCTGCTCTGTCAGCAGAGGTCAGCCCAAAGCCACCAGACACTAGAGATGGGCCTGCTCCCTCTGAGGAGCAGAGCCCAGCCAAGAGCACTGAGCTCTGGGGTAACTCACCCTGTGCTGGGGCTCTGCACGCTGTCACCCTCCTCCTCACCCTCGGAAGGAGCCTGAGAGCTGCCAGGTCCTCCTTAAGGTGGACCTCCAGGGTCAGTGTGATTGATACAGGGGAAGTGACCACGTTTCATGTGCTTGAGGAGCTCACATCACTCTGAAAAGCTGTCCCACAGGTTTCACATGGAGAGGAACCAGCATGGCAGCTGAAGCACAGGACTGCTACAGGCCATCCTGGACCTGGGACTACCCAGGATGGGCACTCAAAGGTCCTAATTCTGGATGATAGTCTTTGTCCAAGAATCATCCAAGCCTTACAACCACCACCTGCATAAGAAAGACATGAGGAAGTCCCTGGAGAAAAGCCTGTTCCACTGATGTTAATCCCCTCTCAGGGAGCACTCTGGACTCTGGGCTAAAAAGGGTCCAGTTCTCACTCTTCCTCTCTACCTCAATCTGCTTCAGGTTCATTCTGCACCAAGCACACCTCCCAAAGAAGTACCCCCTGCTAAATAAACCTCACTGCTGAGACATGAATGTCCCACACAGAGGAGAGAACAGGAGTGTCCTCAGAGGACAGCAGGTCTAAGGGAGGACAGTCCCCTCCACCCTTCCAGTCTTGAAAGCTGCAACTGCTGCCTTTTTACTTCCAAACAGCTTATGCCTCTCAGGAGGGGCCAAGGATGTCTGCAGGTGATGTTGGAGAGCCTGGGCACTCACCAAACTTCAGCACAAGCTCTGGAGCTCCTGGGCACCAGCAGCTGTAGGAGCTGAGAGACAATGTGTCCCTACTCTCACACTGCAGCAGAGCAGTGGCTGTCACAGTGCCGGATTTAAATCCCACAGAATTTCCTCTTAACGGGCCACAGGTCCTTTCTCAGAGATCCCTCCACAGAAGGTCTCTCTGCCTCTCTCCTCAAGGATGTTTAGTACCTCCTGGCTGAGAACTAGCACAAGACACCAGGCCTGGACAAATCAAAGCCCTCTCCTGAACAGAACAAGAACCACGTAAAAGCACTGCTCTTTAAAAGCTGCCATCACTTGTTGGCTTCCAGCTCTGAAGCAGTTCAGCTTTTAAGTTCAAAGAACCCAGTGACAAGGGATTAACTCATCTTATAGTCTGCCGGAATTCTCCAAGTGCCTGGATTCCTTCTACTTCCCTATTTTCTCTCCTCCACGTCACCTTTGCTCAAATAGGTGTTGTGTTGCCGCGGTTCCCGTCACACCACGGTCACTGCTGTGCAGCCACCAGGACGGTCCCTCCCCCTGGGAGAACCCACCCCCACGGCTCCTTCTCCAGCTCCTCTCCTTTCTATAAATAAGCGTCGTGCACGAGTCAACTGGAAGCTGCTCAGGCTTGTAAACAACCTGAACAGTCACATCAGGTTTGCTTGGACCAGAGGGAGAGGGAAAGACATGGCAGCAGACTGTGGAACATGCAGGGTTGGGCTTTTTGCAGCGTGCTGCGTGTGCAGGGCTGAGGCTCAAAGGTTACTGGGAACAACCTGCACTGAAGAGCCATCGCCCTGTTTTATCCACAGCACCAGGTTCACTCTTCCCACATTTTCAGGGCCCTCTTTGCTGTTGCTCACCCTGGAGAGGGAGCTTTGCCAGCAGGGCAACGTGCCTGGGACCCCTTCATTCTTCCCCAGTTTCTCCAGGAACCTGGGAAATGCTGACACAGCATCCTGATCTTTATGCTCTAGGCTGTTTTCTTTGCAAACACCCATCCCGCAGCATGGGTGACGAGCCGCTGCCCCAGCCCCGAGGTGACGTGGTTCCTCGTACCCGTGGTACCGAGGATCCCCGACAGCACAGCAGGACTTCCATGGGAGAAGCACGTCCCACAGAACTGCAGACATGGCTTAAATGTCATGTCCAGCATGAGGGCAGCAACACCCATCAAACCAGCAGGAATTATTTTTGAGGACGGAGCTATCGATGAAGGGATAAAAACTCAAGTCTTTTCTCCATCTGCTCCCATCCTCCCTGGGGAAAGCCGAGCATTTCTGGAACTAACTCCAGTACCTTGAATTCCTGTCTGCTTTTAACCTCCCACTGAGAGCTCTGGGGTTGAAAACCATAAACTGATGACAGGCACATGGCGTCCCTCTGCCTGCTGCACCCACAGCCCCAGCTCTAGACAAGGCAGGTGATACCCGAGAGCAGCACCTTTCCACACTGCTCCATTTCCTTCCCGAGATACGGCAAAGTACGTAGAGAGGTGTCACTTCAGGGTCAGCATTCCCCTTTTCCAGGGGAAACGTTTGCACGGATCAGCTTTTCCCAGGAGTAACATCAGATGAAATGAACAATCCCATCTGTTGATGGCAAACACCCGGTATTTCCGCACCCACAAGTGCACCTTCGCTAGGAAACGAGCTGAAAATCGAGCCTTACCAGCAATCAGTCCAAGGCACTTGCATTCTAGCAGCCATTTTTTGTTTTATTATTTAAAGTTAAGAGCGCTCATCAGCTCACAAATTAACAAATTCCATTCCTGCAGTTTAGTTCAGGTTTCAGCCAAAAGACGAAAAAAAAAAAAAAAAAAAAGAGAATGTAGCCAAACTAACTCTGCACTTTACATCTCAATAAAAGTTAAACCTCCTTGCTTTATAAATAAATGTTATAGTTAACACTGCAAAAATGTCATGGCAGATCTACAGTATCTCTAAGGGGCAGAGAGCACTGGGTTACTGAGGCCTGTGGATACGCTGGCTTATAGATACAAGTAGAGAAGCGTCAGTAGATAGAGTGCATGGTTGGTTCTCAGGGTTCTGCTCTCCCACTCTTGACCTTTCCCAAAGCTCAGAGGCAGCTGCTTCACCCCCAGCTACGCTTTCCACTCTGCCCAGGGCCAAGAAATGAGGCCCAGGCTGCCAAAGGCCAGTCACTCCCCCTGCAAGAAGATAAGCGGCTGGAACAGCCCCGTGTTTACCAACACCGGCTGTTTACCACCAAGGAGGGTTCTGCTAATGGAGGCAAATACCGACCCTGAGACTAGGGATTTAAAGAGGAAAGCAAGTTGCGTGCAGATGCTAATTAAAGAAAGGAGCTTGCCCAAACAGTAGCCAAATGAGATTTCAAATTCGAGCTTTGAAGTAGCACCATCCTCAGTGAAGTTGCGCAAAGAATCAAAAGCCAAAACCAAGATGCCAACAACCCACTCCACGTAGGTCTTCAGAAGAGGGTAATTAATGGAGCCCAACCGGTTGATACTAACGAACCTCCGAACAAGAAGGCACCTTTAACTTTCATTTCTTTCTTGCTCCTTCCTTCAGACTTCTCTCACGCAAACATGCCGCCAGCACTCACTTGCTTTAATAACCCCCCAAGCACCCACCCCCGCTACAAGTACCTCCCGTCCTAGAGGGCCTTCAAGAGCTGCTTCCGAGCGCACCGGTTTGGCTCTGAAACTGGGCCCAGTCTGCCCTGCACTGCTCAGCCCCTGCTGACTGAAGGGCTTCTGCGCAGGGAAGGGACTGACGGGCAAGCTAAGGGCCTTGCACCACATTAACATCTCGCTTTTGAGGTACTTTTTTCCTCCCCATTGATAAAAACCAACATCTATGGATGAAACTATATAACCAGAACTGACCTTACTATATCTTACAGGATTGAAGAAGTCTTGCAGCATAGTTAGGGCCTGGCTCTAAAAGAGAAAAAATAACCCAGCTTTATGCACAATCATTGAAAACCCAGGCCTTTAACACCACTCGCTACTCAGCCAACCATGGGAGGAAAAAAAAAAGTCCTCAGCACACCCAGCCCTACCACCACGCAAGGCAACTACCTCCACAGAGCACAAGCCATTCGGCTGTTAGACTCGTACTGGAGCAAATCTGAGAAGGGGGTGGGGAAAGAATTAGGTGGGAGATATTTTATTCCTCACTTGCATTCGTATCTGGGATGGGAAGGGCTAGAGCACATGTGTGATGTGTAGCTGCTTCAAAGCTTAACGCTGAGTTAATCCAGCACTAAGGGGAGAGAGAGGCAGAAGGTCCCAGGGAATCTCCATTTTCCTTCCTTCTCAGGACAAGATGGTTGGTGTGGGAAAGGGCAGGGGCTGTGGCCTTCTCTGGATACAGCGCACTGGAGATAGCTGGTACCTGAAGGTGACAACAATGAGGGACAGCAGTGAGCTCTCGAGCCTCCTCTCCTACCCCTGCACACGCCAGCTTGGTGGTGACAGAAGGGGACGAAGCTCGCAGCCCATCTCAGCACAGCGACGGCCTTCGGCACCGAGGCAAGGATGGCCTGAGATCTCCGGCTGCGCTCCCGCTGGGGGATGGAACGATGGGAAAGGCTGGAGACATCAGCTCTGCCACCCTAGTGCAGTTCAATGAAGGCTTCCAGCTCCTCGGGGATGAAACCCTTGTAGGGAATCTTGTGCTTGTCCAGGGCGCGAGCAGCAAGGCACTGGAGGGTGATGTAATTGAAGGGCTGCATCATGCTCTTGGCGAGCAGCTTCTCATCCAGCAGCTCATAAGCAGTCTGCTTGAAGGCGTTGGTGGCATCCATATGGGCTCCGGCCTCCATCAGCGCACTCATGATCAGCGGGCAGTTGTTGCGGGCAGCCACATGCAGCGGGGTGTTGTTGTCATAGTCGCGGCTGTCTGGGTCAGCCCCACACTCCAGAAGCAAGTTGACAACATGGAGCGATGGGAACTTGCCCACGGGATAACGTCCCACTGTTGTGGTATCTTTGTCCACAGCCATATGCAAAGGAGTGAAGCCATTCTTGGCCCGGGGGCTGCACTTTAGCAGGCGGTAGATAGTCTGGCGTTTCTGGTGTTCCTGCTCTGGCGTGCACTCCACCTTCTCCAGCAGGAAAACCAGGTGCAGGATAATGGCCAACGTCTTGGTGAACTGCGCTGAGTCAACCACAGGGTCCTTGCCATGCACGAGAGCCCTCTCCACCTCGCGGACCCCTTTGCTCAGCACTCCCATGAGGTCAGAGAAGCCCAAGTGGGTTGCTAAAGTGCCTTTGGAGCGGTCCTGAAGCACGTAGGAGAAAAGCTCAGCAAAGGAAAGGAAACTGCTGGCAGTCATCGGGCTGAGAGGCTCCAGGTTGCCTTGCTGCATGTCCAGAGCGTACTTCCAGAGGTTAATGCAGCGCTCGAAGTTGCCGGAGTCAGCATAGACCGCTCCTCGGTAACGGATGTAATAGGAAGTGTCTGGGTGGGAAGGACCCAAGATGCGCTCTCTGATCAGCAGGGCCTGCATGCGCATCTCATCTGGATCGGTAATCAAGGCTTCCAGTTCCTCCAGTGAACTCACTTCCCGGGAATAGTCGTAGGCCAACACCAGCTGCCGGGGCTCAGGTTTAGGCAGGTATTGGCCACCCTCGCACCGAAGCTCCATCGCCCTCCGCCAGTACCTGTGGGCTCCCAAGAGGTCACGCTTCTTATCCACAAATGTAGCACCCAGCAACTCCAGCGCTTCCACAGCAGCCTCTCGAGTGCAGAACACGTTAGGGACCTGCTGCTCATCCTGACTGGAAGCTGAGGCACAACATCTCTCACACCCCTTTTCGCCCTGAGGAGCTTCCTTGGCAGCACTGCAGCACCTCTGATGGCTCCCACCCGATGCACAGGTCCCGTTGTGGTTCCCTGCACCCTCCTCCTCCTGCTGCAGCCCTCCTTGGATGAGGTACTCCACAATGTTGGTGTGACCGGTGACGCTGGCAGCTAGCAGAGGAGTCATGCCATAGCCATCTTTCTCCATGCGAGCTTTGGAGCGGAGCAGGAGCTGCAGGATCTCCAGGCTGCCGGACTCAGCGCAGTCATGCAGGGCCGTATTCCCCTTCACACTCCGGCGGTTGACATCAGCCCCTTTCTCTAGCAAGTAACGTGCAATTTCCCGGTGCCCTTTGTAGCAAGAAATCATCAAGCAAGTGTGTCCATGCCGGTTGGCTACTTCCAGGTCGGCCCCACGCTCCCCGACCAAGTAGCGCACGATCTCCAGGTGCCCGTCGAAGCAAGCAGCCCGCAGAGGCGTGGAGTTGGTCAGCGTGGTCTGGTTCACCGACGCGCCGTGATCCAGGAGGCTGCGCACCACCCCCAGGTGCCCGGCAGCAGACGCGGCCCAGAGCGGCGGGGCCCCCTCGATGGTCTCCCCATCGAAGTTGACGGAGCCGCCCTCCTCGACGCGGGCCCCGCAGTGATCCAGCAGATACTCCACCCCCTCCAGGTGCCCGTGCCGAGCGGCGATCAGCAGCGGGGTGCTGCCTCCGCCGGGGCCATCCCCCCCGCCGGGCCCCGCCGTCAGCGCCTCCAGCTCCTCCCGGCTCCGGCTGCCCAGCAGCTTCTGCAGCAGCTTCAGCTTCCCATCGCGGGCCGCGTTGTACACAGCCGTGCGCAGGTCCATGGCGACGGGGGCCGC
>VZZY01010164.1:83540-104894 GCA_013400335.1 Eurystomus gularis | reverse complement strand
CCTGGCTTCCCCCGCACCCTGAGGGTCTCGGGCCCGGGGAGAGGGCGCGGAGCCGAGATGGCGTCTCCACGGATAGGGAGGAGACCGAGGGGCCTTGTGCCGGGCCGCCCGGCGAGCCCGCGGAACGTGACCCGGGATGTCCCTCCTTGCGCTGGCCAGAGGCGACCGGGGCTGGGAAAAGTGTTTCTATGACTTTACAGCGTGTGTAAATCCCTTGAGAGGTTTTATTTCTGTTCCGTTCCTTGAAGCGATTAAACTTTTAAACTCGCGAGCTGCGCAGCATTAGTCTGACGTTTTAATGTGGGCTTGGTTGAGCTGGACTTAAAGCCCAGCTTTTTTACCTGGGACAAGACACGGGAGTAGCAAAGCCTGGTCCCTGTCTGCGAAAGCAAACACTGGTTTATTCCCCTGGATCCCTGCCCCAGGACAACATGTACAGCCTCCTGATGATGCACAACTGGAGCAAGGGAAAAATATTCGAGGCAATAAATAGCCTCGCTCAGATGAGCGAAGCTTTAGTTACCAGAACCTATTTTTAGGGTGTAAGTTGAATTTAAGTGGCTCTATTCTTTATATGGGGAGTTGGCACAGGGTTTCTCCTGCCGTATTTTATTTATAGCTGTTTCTTCTCCTTTCCAGGGAAATAAGATTAGCCTCATTATTTCCATTATTCTTATTCTGCCTGTCATTATTCAGTCCATCCATCCACCTATTTAGGTCTCGTCTGGAATTACCTTGGATTATCCAGCTAACGCACGTTGCCTTCACGCCGAATATCATTTTTGTTGCTAAGAAACTGCTTTTGCATAACAGACAGCGTGGGCCTGATTTTCCCTTCAGCAGCTGCGAAAGTCAAGGGGAGCAGCAGGTGCTTGGTGCTCCTGAGAGCCGGAGCCAAAGTGCCCGTGGCAGGATTCCTGCCCAAGGTCTGACCACGAGTGTGGCACCAACGTGTGCGGCCCACCGGGGACACGGCGGCTTCACGCTCGCACAGAAAAGGAGCAAAGGTGTCTTGAGCGTGTCCGGCGTGTCTGTGCTGTGTGAGTGTGGTTTTTGCACGCTGGGACAGGACAAGTGGCTGTTCACGCTGCGGTATTTGTGTTCCCGTGTCCCCTCTGCACACAGATGTGTGAGTACACGCCTAAGGTCACAAGCTAAAAATCATGGAATCATAGAATAGTTTTGGTTGACAGAGACCTTTAAGGTCATCAAGTCCAACCGTTCCCCCAGCACTGCCAGGGCACCACTAACCCCTGGCCCTCAGCACCACATCTCCATGGCTTGGAAACCCCTCCAGGGATGGGGACTCCACCACTGCCCTGCCCAGCCTGGGTCAACACAGCCCTTGTAGAGAAGAAATTGTTCCTCAGGTTCAACCTTAACCTCCCCTGGTGCAACTGGAAGCCATTTCCTCTTGTCCTCTCACTTGCTACACGGTAGAAGAGCCCAACCCCACCTGGCCCCAACCTCCTTTCAGGGAGTTGTCAAGAGCAAAATTATGTTCCTGTAAATAAGTAGATGTCAGCAGGAGCTCTGGCAGATGTGGTCCATTTTAACGCGAACACGTCACCCTTTTTGTGCGTGTCTGCGTGCCCCAGCTCACTGCGTGTAAATATCTAACGGTTGAACGTGGGAGCGGGCTGGGGGGTGTGTGTTTGTGGGGGAGGGAGGCTGTGCACCTCTACGTGTCTCCGTCCCCAGTTGTGAACATCCGTGTGTGAAATCCGCAGCACTCAGGCTGTTTATGCTGCAGGTCAAGGCACAGACACGGTGACATTTCCTCTCCCTGCTGGCTCTTTCATGTTGCTATGGTGATCAGATGCACTCGCACTTTTATCTGAAGTATATATTAACTAAAGCTTCCTATTAATTTCTCCTCCGTAGAACGCATTTGGAATTCACCGGAACGCCAGGTAGGCTTTTTAAGTCCCAAATTCGCATCAGCTCCTGCCCCAGCTCTGGGGCGGGCTGTCAGAAACATCGCAGGGGAGAAGGGCAGAGATGAAAATGGTTTTTCCACGAATAAAGAACTTGCTTAGTAATGAGAGAATAAAGAGCACAAGGAGCAGTGGCACAACAGCCTCTCCCTGTAGATCCAGGAATATGAAACGTACTTCATCCTCAGTCTCTCACCCCCCACCCAGCTGTACACGGAATGTTTGGTCTGGGAAGTCAAAGGAGACTGAGCATGGGGCGGGTGGGCTGTGGCTGCGCTGGCCTGAGAGGTTTGGGGCGGGATTGTCACTGTGTGAGAGGCAGAAACCAGAGGTGCTCCGACCCATCCTAATCAAATTCCATCATCACATTGGTTCTCCTGTGTCTTTTGGCTTCTCTTACTGAGGTCACCACCGAGAGAATTAGTATCCCACACCAGGGCACCAGGGTGATGGAGACATCACCCAAAGGTGGAGCCTCCTGAACCAGACTGGCAGCAGCAGAGCAGCTCCTCCTTCCTTGGACACAACAGTCAGGAATACGAGATCTCCCCGTGTCTAACACCCCATCTGAAAGCGGGGCCAGGTGACACGTCCCTGCAATGGGTGACCGTGCCCTGGGGGGCTCCCCGTGTCCTCCTGCAGAGCTCCAGCTACTGCTGCTCATCAGAGAAGCTGCCAGGAAACCTCCCACCGCGAGTGACAGCTACAAATAGCGCAGGGTGGATCGAACATCTGGGGTAGAAACAAAAGGCTCAAAACTATCACGTCCCTCCGCTACCAAATACGTCCTTCACAAGGCCCCGGAGACTCCTCTGAAGGTTTTCTAGGGTAGTGCAGATAAAGCCCCAGCCAGGATTCTGAGAATATAGAGGGAAATTAAATACCTGCCAGAGGAAGAGAAGATAAAAAATGAGACGTTTTGACAGGGCTGCCAGATTGCGTAGCAGGAGGGTTAATTTTTTTGAAACTGCCATTTCACGTTCCCTTTCAGACAAGCTGAATTACACAGTACTGGCGGCTGGAGGAGTTGCATAATTTTCTTCACAGAAATAATGACAGGGTACTTAAAAAGCACACGAATGGACGGCTAAAGTATTGGGCAGAAACTTAAGAAACCCAGGCTGAGATCTCACCTTTGCTAGAAACTCCTTTTGTGACCTTGGGCTGGTCATTTAATCTTCTTACGTCTTATTTGCCTGCCAAGAACCTGGGCATAATAACTGCTCTTTATCTGTCCTCCTTATTTAGACTGCAAACTCAGAATTTACAGGTTGCATTTTCCATGCTTACAGGGCAACCAAAGCCAAAGAGCTTCAATTCCTGCTGAGGTGTCTGGAACAACCCTAATATACAAACTTGGTAACAATAAAAGGGCTTGGATATAGAGTTTGGAACATTTTTAGCACAAAAGGTTCATGAGTTTCTTAATCCATTGTTCCACATCTCTTCCCTTAAAATGTGGAGAAGTTCAGGTCTGTGCTAAGAGTTCCTAAAGCACTTAAGTAATTTAGGGATGAAGCTTACGCTGATTTACTGAATCCCCGAGTTCCTTCTGAAACTGAGTGGATAATTTAGATGCCTGCGAAATTTTCTGCAAGGTCTTTGTGCCCCGCCTGTCACTGCATTAAGGGTTAGCAGCAGACTGAGTCGAGATCCTCATCTTTTCAGAGCTTAAATTCAGGTTTGCAGGCAGCCGTGTGCCAAGCTTTAACAATCTCTTCAGCTTTTAGGGGTTTGTCTGATCTCCAGAAGTCAGAGGACGATGGCTCCTTGCTCCTAGGTCCAGTGAAGACAAGATCTTCTATAGAGTTAAGCAACTACCTGAGAAATTTGCTGTACAAAGAGAACGATTCTAAAAATAGCGAGAAATGGCACCATGACATTAGCAGGAACAATGACCCAATACCCAGCTTGCTGCAGGGGCTTTTGTCCTATAACTGCCTTCATCATTAAGGCTTGTGATGACATTATTTTCTGCACTTATATAGGGCACGAGGCCAGAGCTACCTGGAAGGAAGGATTTGGATCAGACTGCAGAAGATGAACAAGCAGGCGAGGCGTGTTGGGTAACACTAAATCAATGGAGTTTCATTTACATTAGACACCAGCCTGGCGAGTTCACCATTAATGGTTGCACCGCTGCCCTCTGAATTTTTGTAGATTTAATATATCAGCGGGGGAGTAAAAGAGAGGGGGGAGCACGAGTCGTTCTTGCTTGTGATCCGTGGATCTTTTCTTTCATGCGTCATCAAAGGACGGCCATTTGTACAGTTGTTAAATTCTTTTGGCAATAGATTTCCTGGGATAAGCATCGCTCTGCTCCTATCTCATGGATTACCTAAGATGATAACAGCGATAGTATCTTTGCATCTCTCCGTCTCCCAAATAGAAAGGACAAAAGAATGGCTCTGAGGCAAATGGCATCAAATTTGGACGTGAGCCTTAGGCTCACTTTGCTTTTGTGGAGGCTTTGTGTGTTGTGGGAAGTGGTCACCTCCATCCCCTGCCACAGCTCCCCCGGGCAACGCGTGGCTACCTCCCGGGAGTCCTGATGGAGTGAAGTGCTCAAGTACAAAAGCAGCAAGTGCCACAGAAAAGGCTCGACAGCACCAACACCCCAAATTAAAGACATTTCAGGACTTGCTTCTACCACCGGCCCTGACAGGATTCGGGAGTTTCATTTTCACACCTAAATACCTTTGAGAAGAGAGGCTGTGGGTGGTATTGAAAATTTGCTCTTTTCATGTTTAAAACCTTTGTTGGAAGTGAAGGACTAGACTTTCAAACTGCCGTTGTAGTGAAGGGGGGGTCAGTCCGTTCTCCCTTGTAGCAAGTGATAGGACAGGAGGAAACAGCCTCAAGTTGCACCAGGGGATGTTGAGGTTGGACACGAGGAACAATTTCTTCCCACAAGGGCTGTGAAGGGCTGTGCCAGGCTGGGCAGGGCAGTGGTGGAGTCCCCATCCCTGGAGGGGTTTCCAAGCCGTGGAGATGTGGTGCTGAGGGACATGGGTTAGCGGTGCCCTGGCAGTGCTGGGTTAATGCTTGGACTTCACGAGCTTAAAGCTCTCTCGAAACCAGAATGACTCTGTGATTCTGTCCCCTCCAGGCATCCAGGTACAAGGGTCTCTGAGCTCCCAGCAGACCCCGTGCTGTCGGCAGCCGGTGTATGAGCCCTAACCCTGCCAGAGACTTGTTGTGGGGTCTTTGAGCAAGACACTTACTTAAGGATAGTTGATTTCTACATAAAATTGTGTGGAGGTTACAATGGGTGAGCGCCAGGCTTGGGGAGGGCTGCACAGGGCTGCAGGATAAGCCCCACAGCTCGGTTCTTCACGGACACTTCTGTTGCTTCACCAGGAGCCCAAATTTAGCTAACTTCAAGGGGATGGGAACCAAGGAGTAGAGTAAGTCATGATACCAACCTCCAGCATAGCAAAGCCTTGAATTACATACTTAGCTTTCAGGTCCGGAGTGGCTGGGTCGCTACGGGGCTCTCAGCAGGCAGCGAGGGCGCAGGCCTGTGCTGTATGGCAGGCTATGATTTGTTGTCACCTTTATAAAGCAGAACAACAAAATCACTAGTCTTCCACACAGAGCCAGACCAGCGAGAGCAGAGCTTCCTCCTGAGGGACATCCTCCTTCATGTCTTCTTCTGTTACCCTTCCTTGGTCGTTCTCATTCTTTCCGCACTTGTTTCTCATTTCGGGGATGGACGCTGCCCTTTGCAGTGCAAAAAAATCAGTGTTCTTTATGAGACCATGTCAAATCTCACTGTAACCGTCTGTCCTGCTCCCTTTTCTCACTCAGGAGTCTACAAAAATTTGGATAATGGGTTTCTTTTTCAGGGATATCGGGACTCAGCAGGTTCTCCTGTTCCCTTACGCTAGGATAAACTTCCCCAGGAGTGCTCTGTCAACCCATCTCTCAGTTGTATTTTGGTCTGACTGAAATAAACCAACGCAATATATACTCAAGAATGCTAAAGAAAAAGAATCAGCAAATAAAAAGATAATGATAGTGCCCGAGTTTCCTGGAATCCTGCTGAGAGACTGATTCAAGCAAGAAAAACAAAACCTTGTCGCTGTTTCCTTTTCTCCGAATTTGTTACGAGCAATCTTTATTTCACCCCAGGTTGAGCTTTGCTTCCACTCCCCAGCTTTTTTTCTGTTAATACCTCTCGTGTGGCACAAATGAGGTGCGAAAGGACAATGCCAGCTCACATCCATGGACAGGATGGTACTTTATTCCTTGCGACCGCCGTTGTCCGAGTGAGGATCACTTACCTCAAACCACGGAGACCTGACGAGGGACGGTGTCCTTCCCGCCTTCGAGCCAAGGCTGTTCAATGTACTTTTGCAGGCAGCTGTAAAAAGAGGGAAAGAAACAAAAGTGTCCTTCAACGGAGCTGCTGTGGTGAAAGGCTCCTTTCACAGAAGGAGAAAGAGGGTTCTGCACAAGGCAAGGGCTTGCTGCTGCTGCTGACAGAGGTTGTGCCCCATGTGAGCGGTGCAGTCCCTCCTGCCCTCCCTCTCTCTTTCTTTCTTTCTTTTTTTTTTTTCTTTAACATATGTGCTTTCTATGGGCACTTTAATCAAACTCCAGATGGGTTGTTTCAATCTGGGGATTTGTGCTGCTCGGGAGATAACAGCCCATTGTGCTGGCCTAGGTAGGGTGGGTGTTTGTGATGGCTGGAGCTGATACCAGGAGATGTCCAGGTGGTCTTATTTAACAGGGGGTATTAGCGATACTGCCATTGTCCAGGAGATCAGATAAAACTGCGCTCCAGGTGTTACCCTACACCCTGTTTGTGTAACGACATTGCCGACTGCTGATTGCTGCCTGCATTCAGTCCGAGGCCAAACACTGCAGAAGGGTGATATTTTCTTGCCGTCGTCCCCAAACTTCCCAGGGATGCAAAATTTCATCTGAATATGAAGTGGAACTGGAGTGAACGAGCACTCCTTGCTCACACGGGATACAGCTCTACCCTCATACCTGCCTGGGCTTGGATTCCCTCAGCTAAGGGGCTTCCTCTAAACTGTCACATATTTTCCTCTCTACCACAAAATGTTCTCAAGTGAAAACGCTTTGGGGGGGGTGGGACAATTTTTAGAAATAAGCTGCCCAGGATAATTCAGGTTTCGGCAAGGATAATTAGAAGAGAGAATGACTTGTAATTATGAATGAACTTGAGAGAGAGAGAGAAGATAATCTGGGAGGTGCTAACCTGGACTTTAATTTCAGGTGACAAGAACACTTGTTCTGGAGCAAGACAGTGACACACCAGATCCAGGAAGGGATTTGCCACAAATTACCACTAGAAAATTTACGTAATAAGAAGAAAATTAACATAATAGAAGAAGTAACTGCTCAGCATGAGCAAGGGATGAGGTCCTCACTGATTTTACACACATGCATTCCCTTTTTGGAGCAAGGGATTTAGTAGAAAACATAAATTCCAGGCTCAGAGGTGTGCGAGACTTTTGTCTAGACTTCAGATGGCGAAATCCGTCTCCTTAGGGCCGTATTTCTCCATGTGATATTTTTCAGGACGGGATCTGCCACTTCTAGTTTGTCCCAGAGATTTCCGCCGTGTGGAACCTTGGGCTCCTTGTCATGGTGGCAGATGAACCCCCCAGCGCTGAGAGGCCGCAATTCTTCGTAATTGTTTATAGAGAAAGGATCTAAACTTAGCTCCAGAACATGGTGAAGAAAAAAGCCGGGTTAGAAAGAATGGGGACTCAAGAGCTTAGCCTCCAGCTATCTCAGAAGAGGCCGGCTCTTCACGGAGAGATCCCAGCTGCACTTCTAGGCTGTAAATTAAACAAACAGTATTTCCTATATAGCAGACCACAGGGATGGCAGAAAGAACAGTGTGGCCTTATTGCTGTTATTTCCTTTGGTTTCAGTCTCTGTCCTCTGCCCCCCACCTCCTTCCCAGACCGGTGTTGCCCACTTTACCCGATTTGTTATTTATTACAATGGTTTAAAGAGAGGCAGGGGGAAAAATGCTCGGTGCAAATTATATTTTGAGCTGTTGTGCTTTGCCTCTTTGGCGGATAATAAATCTCTCTGGCAATGCTCCTCCGTATAGGATTTGTCATTAAATGCAATTAAACAAACCCTGCAGGTGTCCGTGATCAGGCCTGCAGCAGCCCATTCACAACTGCAATGTTATTATCATCCTGACAACAAAACACCAGATATTTCCTGAGCTCCTCTGATCGATGAGCTTGCCTGACTCGGAACCGGAGGGAGGAGAGAAGGGGGGAACAGAGCGGTTCAAACGCTCTTTAGACGTATTGATGGAAAAGTCAAAAAGCTGCTCGGCAATCAGAGGGAAGGTGGAAAGAGAAAAAGGCAGAGGAGCAGGAGGGCTGGAAGGAAAAAAAAAGAGAGGAGTGTTTGGGAGCTGAAAGGTTGAAATGAGGCAATATATCACATGGTAGCCATCTACCCAATGGTTTTGTTCATGCACAAGACTAGAATTTAGGAGGCGGGCAAGGTATTTTAGGTGTGATTCTTCTCACTTCAATTTAGCCTATTAACAGTTAGGATTTTAGTGAGTCTTGTAGGCTCCCTTTGCAGTCAGCGCAAAAATTAACCTCACCCTGGGACAGGGCTCGGCTGGTAGGTTGACTTGTTGCTCGGAGATACCTGTCTCTGTTAACTGTAGCCAAACGGCTGGGTCAGATACCTGACGAGTTGCAAATCCCACCCGTGACAGCCAAAGGAATTGGCTTTTGCTGAATGCACGTGCCTGTCTGTCTTCACTCACAAGGAGGCATTTGCTGGCACAGCGATCGGCAGAGCCTGCTGCAGGGGCACTGCTCGCGGTGTTGGTACAACGCAGATGCAACAACATTTACACCAGAATTGTTGCGTGCTCTGACCATCGGGGAAGGGGAAAAAAAGCCCCGTGGTTTATTGCAGCCATCCCAGGCAGCCTGCGGAGTACGAAGGTCAGGGATTCACGGGGGACTCGCTGCCGTCAAGTCCACTGAGAGAGAAAAATTTGCAAACCCCGGTCAAATTATTCTGCCTGAATCACTTGCTCAGCTCAGCCTCAGGGTGCTCTCGGGATGAACCTCTTCCCTCTTCTGCTCTCACCCCAGGAATCCTCGTTTAGTCCGGTTGATTGCTGGGGCACACGTAGAATTGCCACGGCAAGAGAGAGCTTATATTGCTATAGTGCCTTTGCAAATGCGTCGTGCCACAGAAAGCCGTTCTTAGGTTGGATAAAGGGAGTGAAATGAGTAGGCTTCAGTAGCGTGTGTGCAATTGTAGAGTGTAAGGGATGATTATTGACTTCTAAGAAGCCAAAAGCTATTGTCAGGGTCTTTGACTAAGTTTTTATAGCCTCGTTTGAAATGCCCAGGTAGGGCAAACAGCACGGAACCCTGTTTACTGGCACCAGAGATGAAGCTGGGATTATGGCAGAAGGAGCCGGGATTTCTGCTACCCGTCTGCAGGGCTCAAGAAGACAATTCCCCCCAACCATGCACCTCGATTGCTGTGCAGCCCTGGCTCTGGCTCCCTGGTTGCTAGGGCCGTCCAGATCCCTGTGCCAAAGATGTCTTCTCGGTCTCACTCTCCTCCTCGAACACTGAAGGATTTTCCTCTATGACTTTGTCCTTCTCTCCACACTCTATTACCACTTGTTCTGCTGGGTTGTGCCATTAGATTATCTAGTGGCATAAGTCAGCACTGGTCTGTGGAAGCAGCAATTCCCTGTTCCTTTGGTACCACAGAACTTGGAGAAAGGCTGAGAGAGTTGGGGTTGTTCAGCCAGAAGAGAAGGCTCCAGGGAGACCTTGTTGTGGTACTTCAAGGGGCCTGTCAGAAAGATGGGGACAGACTTTTGAGCAGGGCCTGTTGGGACAGGACAAGGGGGGATGGTTTGAAACTAAAAGAGGGAGATTTAGACTAGAGAGAAAGAAGAAATCATTGCTGTTGAGGGTGGTGAGAGCCTGGCGCAGGCTGCCCAGAGAGGTGGTCGCTGCCCCACCCCTGGAACCATTGCAGGTGAGGTTGGCCGGGGCTCTGAGCAACCTGCTCTAGTTGCAGATGTCCCTGCTCCCTGCAGGGGGGTTGGACTAGAGGAGCTTTAAAGGTCCCTTCCCACCCAAACCATTCTATGATTCTATGATACTAGGCTCTCAAGTCTGTCTATGAAATGTCAATTCACTGGACACACCAGTGGTTCCCCATTTGTGGTCCTTGCACCAGTGGTGGTCTGCAGGGGCATGGAAAAACCCACAGCTACCAGTATTGTTTATGAATAAGCCCATTTTACACGGCTTCACCTATAGATCCTGGGGACGTTTGAGGTGATGCTGGGTCAGAACATTTGGGAGCCGTCCGCTTACGCAAAACCAGCAGCCTTACTGGTAACACGGCTTTGCACCTCCCTGGTTTCTTCCCTTTCCCTCAGTTTCTGCCTTGACTCTGCTCTCAGACACATCTGCCAAAATCTAGAAACATCTCTGATTTACTCCTCCCAGATGCTGCAGGATTCGCACTGGGGTGACAGAGCCGACACAAAGGGATGTGCTCTCTTCTAGGGGAAAAAAAAAAAGACAAGAACTGGCATGTCTTGGCTGCCAGGCTGCGGAGCCCGGCGCCTGTTAATGAGTGTCACTGGGACAGGATCTTCAGCCAGCGTAAATGAGCACGAGCTGATTGAAAGTCCACAAGGACTTCAGTGGAACTCCGTTGATTTACACCAGAAGAGCAGCTGGTTCAGGGCTCAGGCTGGCTGGGGAAAAACCCCCTGGAGTTTCCATCAGCGGGTGTGAAGGGGGGAAGGAGCCGGCTGCGTGTGTGCCGGGGTGCAGAAAGCAAAGCAAGGGAAGAATGGGAAATGCACCTCTCATCGGATCGACTTCTCCAACAAACACTTGTTTTTTTCCTCTTCTTTCCACTTCCCTCCTTCCCCACCTCCAGCAGCTCCCTCTCGGCGCTGCTCATCTCCCTTTGTGCACCTCTTACCCGCACTCTCCTCTCTAAACAGGTGCAGTTGCCACTCAATAGACTTTAATTACCACTTCAAGGGCTCTCACCAGGGTCTGTTGGGAGGGTGGAGATGAATTTTCCTGAGGATTATGCGTCTGTCTGAGTTGTTTTTAGTCAGATGGCAATATTGCCGTCGGTCCGTATCCTTCGAGAGATTGTTTCTTCGTGTTCTCTCTGCGTGTGTTAACAAAAAGCAAAACTGCTGATGAAGAAAGAAAACCCCAGCCATTAGCTACGTTAATTATCAGGACAGCAAATTGGTCTAGAGAAAAATATTATGGACAGTTTTTTTAAAAAGCCCACATGTCTTTCTAAAACATGGTGCAATCCCTTCCTCGCCTGTTCCTCAGCCGGGCTTTCTAAAACATCCTTTCTGCTTGCAAATAAGAGGCCAAATTTTCCGAAGTGGAGAGCTCGGCACCTCCAAAGATTTCTGTGGGTGACTGGGGTCTAAAAATACAAGTTGTTTTTAACCACTTTACCTTTTTTTTTGCTCCACGCTCTTCCCATTGCAGCCGACTGGAGAAAGGCCCTGCGAATGCATCCTGTGGGTACCCCGGGGGATGCCTCCGGAGCGAACACCTCCGTTGATTTCTGCCGTCAGCATAGTTTGCCTACGATGGAGAGTTATTCCCAATGTTTAGTTGGTAGCATAACATTTTTTTTTTTTTCCATGATCGTTATTATCAAGATCCTTTTCAAAAGACAATCCTGGTGCATGCAGAGCAGGAGCTGATGTTTGTTGGATCTGCTTGGAATTGTGAGCGCGCGCTCGGGTGGAAACGGGGATGCGCACGGAAATGTATATCCGTGCTTACACGTGCTGATACATGCAGCTCTGGAAAAGAGAGGAGCTGGGGATATAACAGCGTCCTTAGGGACAGGGAAGTTTTCCAAATATTTTAAAAAATCATTTTGCTTTTGCTCATCGTGAACGTTTTTAGTTTTTTTGTGAAACGAAAAGCAGGAAGGAGGTTGTTTTATAGCGAATGAAGCAACATTTTCTTCTGCCAAAACGAAGTTTGTTTTCCTAAACAAGCAATTGGGCAAACTGGGGAAATCGTGTAACCAAAGCTGCATCTTTGCGTACGTGTTTTCCATGAAGCATTTTGCCTTGCTCCAAAACAGCTGGGCATGGGCAATATCTGGGCTTCTGTGTGGCACCGGCTGCTGTACCGGTCCCCGTGCACACACCAGCGTCCGTGCCCGAGGGCCGTACAGCGCCGAGCTCTGCCTTTGCTGTCCACGCGGGACACAGCCTGAACCAGCTCGTGTTCCTGGGCCAGGCTCCGTGGGTCCCTTGGGCACTAGTGACCATGCGAGGAGATGCCAAAGCTGGGCTGAGGTGCTTACGTGTGAGCAGGTCCCTGCAGCCAAGTGACGCTCATTTCCCATCCAGCGCAGCTCCTGTCTGCTCGCAGCTCCGCGCGTTCCTCGGTACCTGCAGCACAAAGACAGAAGAGATGGAGGGAGGGTAAATGGACAGCGCTGATGGGAACCGGCTGGTAAAGAAGCAGAATAATCATAATTGCCCTTATGGCCTAAGACATCACTTCAGTCTCTGCCTGGGCATGTTCTGTGCCTCCTTCCTTGGCTTGGAGTGCAACAGTGACCTGGTGAAGTGACGAGGTGATGACACCATGGGCCAGTGCTGCCCATTGGTACAGGGTCCGTGATGGGAAAAGGAAGAGGCATGATGATGTGCCTGCAGAGACTTCGCCCTGCACAAGCACAACAGGTCTATGCCACCTTCTCTGGACTTCCTCCTCGTCCAGGGGAAACCGTTCCCCTCTTCTTCTTGTACTTCTCCACCAGGAATCCTGCAGTCCCTTCCTCTCCTATTCCTGCCCTCCCCAGCCCCTGGAGATGTGCTAGAAGTTCCCACTCTCATTTCTCAAGTTGTGTCCTTCTACTTCTCACTGTAGCACTTTCTTCCAGCTTGTAAGATCTAAAAATCCTCCTGTCTTCATCATCTGTTCTTCCTCCCCTTCCTTTTCTTGTGCTTTTTGCTTTTCAGTCCCATCTACGCCATGTTCTCCTGCCATTTATGTGGGACTAGGATGAACATTGATCACAGCCATCTCAAGCCCATCTCTCTCTTTTCCCAAAGAGCCAATGAAAATGTCACCCATGAG
The DNA here is from genome assembly GCA_013400335.1 of Eurystomus gularis. Lineage (NCBI taxonomy): Eukaryota > Metazoa > Chordata > Aves > Coraciiformes > Coraciidae > Eurystomus > Eurystomus gularis. Next base: position 91,804 of record VZZY01010164.1, on the reverse strand, counting down.
ATAATCATCATGTTGCTCACGTCCCTTAATTGCTCTCAAAGTACACATCGAGGCTGCAGAGCCTCTCTGAAAGGCAGGTTCTGGCCTTTGGCACATTATTGACAGGCTGTTGATAGGCTCCTTTGTTGAGGAGCAATTTTGTCCCTTTTGCTGTACAATTTTTTTTATTTTTTTTTTTTTCTTTTTTAAAGACAACCCTTTCAGAGAGAGTAGATTTTAAAAAGAGAGCTGAGCTTTGAATGAACAGGCACCAGACTTACTCCTGAGAAGCAGGGACATACGTGTGAGATGAGAGCGACCAGCATGTTTCATGCAAGACTCTGTACGAGAAATCAAAGCTACGATGGCTGATAGCTTCATCCTAGCTGCTTTTTATTCCTTCCCCTCTTAGACCTGGTAATTAGATGTTTACTCGCAGCCTATCACTAAACCATTAGACATTTCGTGTGTTCCAGTGCATGGTCCCTGGGAAATAAGTAAGAGAAAGCTGATGCTCAAGCTGTGCGGTAACCCGTTTGTAGTTATTAGTGATAATTCTTTTGTTTATTTAATACCTGCTGATGAAAATGGACTAAGATTTCCCCGTCAGAGCATCCCCTCACCATCTGAAGAGCTGGACAGGTCTGGGGCCTGCTGAAGGGGCAGAACAAAGCACACTTGCTGTCCCCTCCCTGCCATGGGCAGAGATCCTCCATCAGCAGTGCGGGGGCTCGGACACAGATCATTCTGATTCCTGTGGTACACACACACTTCAAAGCCACCTCTTTAATACAGATTTATTTTAACATGCCCCCCACCCCGTAAGCTGGGGTCCCACTGTGCTAGATGCTGCATGTACAGCTTGAGTTACCCTCAGGAAAGCCTCCAGCATGGCTGGGCCACCGCGCTCCAACCTCCATCTAAGGAGACTTTCAACACAACCCTGAGCAAAACCTCCAGCCCGTACGCAACCGAAAACCAATCCCGGCAGAAATGAAATTCTTTCCTCCCTGAAACAATGTCCCTTGGAATGATTTTGCTGTTAATGAACCCCGGCTGAGCTGGTGTATTTTGGAGCCACTGGTGTGCATTTTAACAAGGAGCTCTCTCCGTGTGGATGTGCATCGGCGTAGCCAGCCCCTGTAATGGGAGTCTGTGCAGCATTGTAAGTCTCGCATTAGGCTCTGCCTGTAGGAACCCTGGGACGTTCCACGGAGACCGCCTGAAGGTAATCATCTCTCCCAGCCTCCTGGCTGTCCCTAACCAAGTGCTCCGCTTGCATCTATTCCAGGAAACAGCTCTGGAGATTATAAAGTTTAGACTCTAATGCATTCACCAGCAACAAGGGGTTGGGGGGGAAAGTGCCGTTTGATTAGAGATGAGAAAGGAAAAAATGCAAGAGGCTTTGGTATTCAGAAAAACCTCCAGCACGCTGCGATTTGGTTCTTGAGCCCTGTAAGGGACTGGAAGCCCTTGAACTTCATTGTTTTCTCTGAGTCAGTTCAGCCAAATCATAAGCAATACTTGAGAAACACAGTCCACCTCGGATTCAACCTGCGCGATTAAAAAGAAGCATCCCAGTACCTCCCATCACAGAAACCTATTTCATATCTTACATCCACTTAACGACATATTTTGTGTCTTTACACAAACCTCACCGGGAGCAGAACATACCTGCGTTATTGAGATTAGTGTGTGTTACCCAGAATGGGTCAGGATTCAGGAGAAGCAGCTCCTCAAAGCCGTCGATAGGCTGGCAGAAAAAGATCCTGACTGTCTTCTAGAAAAAACCAAAGCAGCTCATTTCTTTGTAAAACTCGTGAACGCGCTGGTTGGCGGCTATTGTTCTACCTACCTGGGTTGCACCTTGTCAGGTTGTGTAAAATCTGCGCGTCCCTCTGTCGCCAAACGCACCTTCATCGGCAGTGCTAAAATAAAATGTTGGCTGAATTAGACGGAGCGGATTAGAAAGATGATAAAAGATAAGGTAGGAGAAAATAAGACGATAAATAGGTCTGGCAAGATAGATGGATAATCTTCCTCCCAGGCTAAACATGACAAGATAATAACCTTTTTCTTTTCTCTAGTTCCATTCGCTCTTGGATCTCCAGAGCTTTACGAATATCACTTAACTTGGTCTTCTGGTACCCCTGTGAAATGGGTATCGCAATGTTCTTTTTTGCGGAAAAGGGATCTGAGCTGCAGTACTTGAGGATAGGTTCAGGTTTAAGATTGGGATGGCAAAAATCAACCCAACCGCTCTCTTGTGCTGGTTCAGTTCTCAGCTATCGCTGTGCCTCGGTCCACAGGAGACACGCTGGTACAATCACAGAGCTACGGTCACCTTTCACAACTCTCCTCTGCCACGCAGAGCCCAGCCAGCATGGGAGCCAGGCTGTCCTCTCCTTCCGAGTGTGTCCCTGCTCCCATCCCCAGCTGGGGACGGCGGCTGTGGCAGGAGCCAGGAGCTGCTCGGAGCTGGCTGCAGCTGCCAGGCTGTTGTGGCTCTGCTGCTGCTCCCGGATCGTGCTGGGATCTGGGGAGCAGAGGCTGCACCGGCCCAGGGGATCAGGGCAACTTTCCTTCTGTCTCCTATAGATGAGTTCTGAGCAGATCTAAACAACCTATACGAGCAACTGACAAGCTCGTTCAATGCTCAGGACTGTGATGGCGCTTTCTGAACTCAGAGGAGGTTTGTCTGAGCTGTCCTTTGCTCTCCTTGCTCGGGAGAAATTCCCATTGCTGCTGCTGGATTCAGCGCGAGGTCTGAGTCCGCAGCCTACAGAGCACCGGGCCCTTCTCTGGAGCCTGTACCTTCCAGACAGTGACATCTTACCCGAGTAGAAGACCCTAAGTAAAGTTTTCTGTCGCTTTATGTCATTGATTTTTCCTTGTACATTTATCTGGCAACTCAGAGCAACAGAATATTTGATTAGATGGAATTACAGACCACAACATTAATAATTTTGCGAGCGTAACTGAAAAGATTTGCAATTGTTCTCCCAGGGAACTGTGCGATTTTCTCCTCCTAAAGAGAAACTCTCCTTTCTACTTTAATGGCAGGGTGTATTGTCATCTTACGGCAGCAGGGACTGACTATTGCCTCTGACTCGGGGGGACTGAATCCATGCAATTTTCCTCTGGGCTGGAATCTCGTAGGTGGACTGCTCATCATGGCTCTAGATTTTCAAAAGAAGTCAATTCTGGATACTTTCTATTTGTGTTTGAGACCCTCTGTGAGGGGACCGATGACGGGTGCTGAGAGGTCGCTGAAAACCAGGGCTGAATGAAACACGTCGGTGTTGGGCACCTGAAAACAAGAAATGCTTTGGCAAATCCCAGGAGGGTGTTCTGTTTCTGAACGTGGCTTGGGGAGACTGTACAGCCCTAAGGAACACAGGATAAAAAGGACATCCTTGCATAACTTCATGGAAACATCCTTTAATCCTCAGTTCAGCCAAGTGCTTCACTTTAGGCATGCATTTGATTCCTTGGGGAGTTAAGCGCTGAAGTTTCTGCAACTAAATGTATTATCGTGAAGTGGGGCCTGATACTAAGTTACCGTAGGTTTGTTCTATGAAAATTTCTGAGTCGGTCTCCAAATTAAAATAAAACTAAAGGCAAAACCCTCCCCTCTCTGCTGGAGAGCGAGGCTGAGTAGGACACACAAGGCTTTGCGGGCTTCCCGCATGTCCATGCCCCTCACATGCAGAGCCACAGACTGTACCATGACATGTCAATTCTTTGCACTTTATAAAACCCCTAAGCCTGAGTCGCAGCGTGGGTTAAGTGCTGAACAAACACAGAACAAAATGTCCAAGCCCCAAAGAGATTAGAGCCTCGTGCAGCCCGGCTGCTCTCCGCACGCACCGCGGTGATGTAACGGGAGGGCTTCAATTGATGCAAGATTCTGCAGGGCTGCAAACAGGCACTTGAAAAGCAAGCAAGTAATCACGCCAGCAAAACCCACCCAGCTCCTCCCCTCGCTGGGCAGCAGCCCATCTGAAACACCCTCTCTTGGCAGCGCTTGTTGGAGCCTCCCCTTGCAGCTCGGAGGCAAAATCTTGGTGCTGACCCTTGGCTGCACTACTACATGCACCGGGCTCTTTAGAAACAAGGTACCGCTACAAAGGCCACGCTCGTTACACGCAGGGAAGGGGCCGCATCTCACGATGGAAGCTCGCAGGAGCCATCTGGTCTCTGTGAAGGGCTCCTGGAGTGAGGGTGTGAGCGTGCCACGCCCGGAGGATGCGAACAGCCCTGTCCATGTGAGTAGTGTAAGGAGCGCTACGCCCGTAGCGTGCTGAAGGCTCTGCTGGGTCCAACAAAAATGGGGCTGGACGGGGTTTTTCCCTCACTGGGAAAAGCTACGGGACTGGGCTTCTCTCAGGGCACGGGTCAGATGCTCTCTGTGCATACGGGAGTCAGGATATTGCAGCTCAGCCCTCACTTGTCAGCAGCGAACTATGGCCAGGATTTTCCAAGCTGCTTGGAGGGCAACTCCTTTTAATCTCAGCGGGTGCTGAAGACTCCAGATATCCTGAGCAGCCTTAGGATGCCCAAACACAAATATCAATATTGAATATTGCATTAACTGGGTTGGTTTCCTTCTTTTCCTATTTCGGCTCTAGGCTGAAATTTAGGAGATGTTATTAAATCAATATCCCAGCATCTATTTGACTAAGGACAAAGATGTTCCAGCATCTAAAGATAGATATTTTAATAGAATTAACCAATTAATTTGGAGCTCCACTCCTACTTATTTGCAGGTGAGGCGTACACTGACTTGTTATACAAATCCCGCCTGGATGCTAACGCTTGTTCTAAACTCAGTTTTAAAGAGGTGTTAAACAGTGACGCACTTTGAGGCCACAGAAGGATCCGAGCATCCTTTGAGGGAAGGCCAGCCAGTGCAGAATGGCCCCGTCCATTTTATCACCTGCTTCTCATCTCTTCTGTGTTTTGGATCCTTCTCAGGACCTTGGGGCAGTTCCATGGGAGGGTTCTTTCTTTTGCTTTCCTAGGAATGGGTTGCTCTGGTGCCTTAATGGAGACACCTCTATTGATTTCAGCAAGCAGAAAAGCCATTTTTTTTGCTCAGAATTGTCCCTGAAAAAACCCTGCTGAAGCATTTGCGGACCTGGGGGGGATGCAGGTGCTTCAAAGCCCGGCTGAGCCAGAGCCCTCAGCTCCCGATGTCCGGTGGAGAGCACCAGGTGAGGCAGGACCACGCTGGTGTCGCAGTGCGGTGGTGGACCACGGCGGGCAGCACACACACATTTAACGCGCGTAAACGCAGGTGCTCGGGAGAGACTGGATGTGAAATCGCGTGTGAGCGCAGGTGTCTGGAGCGGGCGCAGCGCCCGCGTCTGCGTGCCAGGCTCAGGTGTCTGGGGCGGAACAAATCTCTGCCAAAGAGAGAAGAACCTCGACGTGTTTATCCAAGCTCAGAAGCTGTTGCAGATCTTGCGTCTGAAATCCACTCTCTTTTTCCTGCTGAGATTCCCAAGCACCTCCCAGTCTCCCAGCGACTCACAGCCTGAAACCCTACCAGATGCCATGATTGCAGGGGAAAAGCAGCTCGTTACTGGAGTGGCAGGCGACGTGCAGACAAATATTTGTGCAAGGCACACAGAGCCCGGGGACTGGAACACATTGTCTCTCTGAGGGAGGAGGAACGAGGAAGGAGGATCCTGCCTTGAGCAAAATTAAATCACAAAAATCTATACGGTGTTTATTTCTAGCTAAACTTAAAACGTTTCCTTCCAGCAGCCACCTGCCAGACTGATCTCCAGTTTACACGTTGTACTAAAGACTTTAAGGGTCAGGAATGGAACTGAATTAAGTTCAGATCTTACCCTGAGTCCCCTGCTCTTCAGAGACCTCTGGGTTAGGATTTCTCAGAAAAGAGGCATTCTACGAGATGCGTTTGTTTGGAGATCTACAGAGACTGCCAGTAAAAACAAGGTGACAAAATATGCCCTAAACAAATTGAAATGTGTCTTGGATTAAGCAACACACTCCACACATTACAAAAGGTAGTTAGCTTTGAGGACGTGGTATCATCTGTCCTAATAATTTTTATATTAAACCTGAAATCTGATGAGGCAGTTGCCCAGAATGCAAAGATGCACCCACAAAAGCAGGAGCAGGAATTTGGTGCAAGATCATTTTCTGGGGTCTCCTCAAGTTCTTTGTACAGGAGGTGAAGAACATGATTCCTCACCCTTACATTATAGGGTGAGGAACTTCAAGGGGAAAAGACCTTCCATTGCTCTTGGAAGAGATGAGACATGACAAAACCTGAACCTCAGGGGAGATCACAGACAGAGTCACTGTGCAGCCCCGGAACTGATGGAAGACGTTAGAAGATTTACAGACAGGTGATGGAAGGAGATCTCCCCATTCCAATTCCACGGGCAAGCGTTTCCACCGTTAGTTGGTTCATCGTATATAATGTATTACCTCTGTGTGTGTATTCAAGGCCTTAAAGGAAATATCCACTTTCTTTTCCAATGTTTTTTCCCTTTTTTCCCCCAATTATTTAGTTCTGAAACAGCAAATAGGAATTTCCTTAAAATGGAGAACAGCTTGTTTCCTGTTCCTCCCGGAGACCAACATTACTTAAGAAAAATAAAGGTGTAAAGGCAGGAGACAGGGACAGTCTGAGCCTGGGACTATATCACCCTGTTTAGCCAAATATTTGAACCCACGTTTAACAGAGCTGGGGGGGAATTTTCAATGGAGGGGGATTCGTTTAGTGCATAGTCTCAGCTTCCAAAAATGGAAATAAATCAATGGCAGCAAATCACGTCAGCTGACAGTAGCGATATGAAATGTTTTATGTCCAAAGTGCTCAAACACTTGACTTTTAACATTTTACCTTTTTTATTTTCTAAATTATAGCTACAGTTTAATAATCTAAACAAGAATTATTTTTTTTTAATTGCAGCTTGTTCAAATTTCTGAGTTGAGGCCGCGTTACAAGCTTTGTTGTTTTAATTTTGTTAAAACAAACAAACAAAAAATTGTTTAATTTGATCCCAGTCAAATTTTTTTTTTTTCAGGGGGGAGGGGGAAGCATTTTGTGAGCAAATCCATCATAATACAGCCATTGAGCATTGAAATAAAACGCAAGGTAGTGTACCTGAAGATACCACTAAAGCAAGACACACGCTGAGTTCTCAGATAGAATAAACTACTGAGGAAAAATATTTTCAAATCACCATTCACTGAAGAATTTACCCCCAACAGCATCTTAGCGAAATATCCTCTTTCTCCTGTTATTGAAGAGCAACTTTAGACATGAACTACGAGTCCACCATGTTTTCAAACCAATAATTTTGAGTTTCCAGCATAAAGCTTTGATATCAGGGTAGATGGACTGTGGGGCTTCCATCCACATCCATGTAGTTGTGCTTGGCTTCCTGAATTATCCCAGCCCTGCCCTACCCCAGGCCTGAAGCTGTGATTGTACTTACATGGGGCTGTTGGAGCTGTTCAAGGAAGCAGCTCGAACGACCCCAAAATCCCCTTTCTACCCCATTCCATCCTTCGCTTCTGGCCAGACCCCAACTTTCCCTGTTGCAGCCTCCCCAGCGCCCTTCTCGGTGCAGCGCGGTGACCTTCCAGCGCTGGTGTGGCCCATGGACCGCAGCTGGACCATGGAACGGCTCGGGTGGTTCTGCCCTGCACGGGGCACCGGGCGGCTGACCGGGACCATGCCCGCTCCCGTTCCCAGCTCGCCTTCCTCCCTGCAGAGACCCCCCAGCCGCTGTCCCCTCCGGGACTGGACTCACCCTGGCCCGCTCTGTCCCCGGGGAGCAGTCCGGTGTCGCTTCCCAGGCTCTGGCAGGGGAACCGGGCAGCACTCTCTCCGGGGAGAGCCCTGCCCCGACCAGCCGGGCCTGGTGCCGGTGCCCAATGCCCGGTGCCAGTGCCCGGTTCCAACGCTGGTGCCCAATGCCCAGTGCCCAGTTCCAGTGCTGGTGCCCGGTACCAGTGCCCGGTTCCAGTGCTGGTGCCCAGTACCGGTGCCCGGTTCCAGTGCTGGTGCCCGGTGCCAGAGCTCGGTACCTGGTACCCAGTTCTCAGTGCAAGTGCCTGATGCTCGGTGCCCGGTTCTGGTGCTCAGCACCCGGTACCTGACAGCCGGTGCCTGGTGGAAGTGCCCGGTGCTTGGTGCCCGGTTGTGGCCCTGGTACCCGGTGCCGGTGCTGGTACCCGGTACTCGGTACCCAGTTCCAGTGCCCGGTCCCGGTGCCCGGTCCCGGTGCCCGCTTCCC
>VZZY01010164.1:64636-83234 GCA_013400335.1 Eurystomus gularis | reverse complement strand
CGGGAGGAGCACCCGGGCGGGGACTCTCCGCTCTGGCCAACGGGAGGAGGCTCTTCCTGGCGAACGCCGCGATTGCACCGATTACATCATGGAGAGCTGCCGGCGCTTCAGTCTAAGAGTCTCCTCCTCGCGTCAAGGCGGGTCGGAGCGGGGACGGCGGAAAGCAACAGGTCTGGCCGTTGGGGGAGCGACGCCCGGACCCCTTGGAAATGGGGCAGTGGAGGGGAGGTGGGTGGAGGAGCCCTCCCCATGTGCGTGTGCAGAGGTGGGCGCAGAGGTGTCCAGCAGAGCCAGCGGGATCCCTCCTGCGCTTCAGCCTCGGCAAGGACCTGTGTGGTTTGCTTTGCGGGTGTGCGTTGTTCAGCATCCCCCAGGACCAAGCCCTGCGCAGCCTGTTCTTTCCATCCCACCGTAACGTCCCTCAGCCCGTGTTGCTCGAACCCTCTGATTTCCCAGCCCGGTGGATGAGCCGAGTCTCGCCCTGAATTCCCAGCCTTTATCATCCTGGTTTGGGAGCTTGCACAAAACCCCAGCCCTCCATTTTATCCCGGAGATACCGAGCTGAATTGTAGACCAGATCTGAGTACCTAGCACCCGCTCGGTTCTCTGCCGTTCCTAGGGCATGGAGGTCAGACATTTATTCCCTCGAGTGTGCCAAAGAACAAACCACTCGCCAGTGAAAAACAAAACCTCTTCCCTAACCCTCACAGCCAGGAGCACGCGTATGTTTGCGGCTTTGGCTGGGGGGTGGCAGCTGGGATGGATTCGTGCTGCGCCCCTCGGACTGCAACACACGGATTGCAGACATTGACTCTACAAGAGTGCCCTAGACGATGAGAAGGTTGAGGTGCAGCTTTGTCTCCTGGTGCATCCTGTGCACAGGGTGTATTATCTCGTGATACCAAACGAAAAAGAAGAGTGGATTGTAACATGAACGAGCTAGAAATCAAAATGGTCTGAAGTGAAAGGCTTGGTCTAGGTAATACTTGAGATCCACATTCAGGTCTGAGCTGGGGGAACTGCTGCCTGCCATGAACAGATCTCCTGCGGGACAATACCGGGCTCTCACGAGCTGGATCTAAGCGCAGATGACAGGAGGGGAGCCCATTTTCAAGAGGCATCGGATGCTATTCAAATTGCAGCAGGATCACAATAAAGCCAGGTGCTCTCTTCCCAACTCTTTTATTTCCTGGTCTTTGGTACCGCTGTGGATTCTGGGCCAAATCCTTTGGCTGGTTTACATCAGCCCAGAACCTGTCCGGCCACCGTGACCTTTTTGGTTTTGCCTCAGAAAAAAGGCGGTTTTGAGCAGAATGTACCCATGTTCAACATGAATCGGTGAATACCTTGGGAGGTCAAACGCTGATCTCTTGAAGGAGGAGATGGTGATTGAGCAGTACCCGATGACCTTGCACTGCATTAGTCACAGCACGAAGAATGTAGACGGGCAGATGGGTAAAAGATGTTACAGCCTTGCTAGTGCCTGGCCTTGGATGTGTGTCTGTGAGAGATCTGCACTGAGGAGCCAAATCTGGAAGCTTTTGCTCTGGTTTTGTCCAGGCAAAGCAGGAATCTGGGGGAAATGTGAAAAGGGAGGAAGCTGAAACTGTAAACGGCATCTTTTGGGAAAGGCTGGGGGGTGCCCATGTCCCTCCAGAACACACATCGGAAGGATAGTGAGACTTGGGGGCCTGGTTCCCCTAGAAGATCCTGCTAGAAAGGACACCCAGCAAAAGGGGCTGAGGCCAGTGCTTAGGGCTGTTATTACCCCAGCCGGATCTCTTAATCCTTAATTTTCTCTTTACCTCATCTGCTCACCAGGACTCTCTCAGTTTGCTCTCAGTTCAGTCTCAGGGTTGTAATCGCTGCTCTCCCCTGGCCCAGAGCTGCACCTGCAAAATCATCTTTGATTTTCCTCCAGCTTCTACCTTTGAGTCTCTGCTCCTAAGTCAGATAGGGAAAGGACCCACTGAGGTTAAAGAAATGGACCACAAGGAATGATGAGAACACCTTCCAGCTGCGTGTCTACAAAGAACAGCCATTTTGCAGTTGTTCACGAGGGATGAGAAGTGGACAGGCACTGCCTGTTTTCCTGAGAGCTGTAGCCTCTTCGCTGGGAGGTATCAGGCAGGACTTTGGACTCAAGTCATCTCCGTGCCATCTAACCAGTAATTTTGGCCAGCAGTTTCAACTGAGACTTCAGAAATTTGATTTTCAAAGGGATCTGATTTGTCAACATGAGGTGTTGACCCATCAACACGGGCTTGACTCATCAAGCCCAAACTGCCTCAAGCCTGAGCTACTCATTCCAAAGATGTACCAAAAATGTAGGATTTATTGCAAGAAGAGACCTGGAAACTCACTGCATCTACAGCAGATCCATTCTCCCTGGCTTTTCCACCCTGGGAGACTCCTCTGCCTCGCTCATTTGCATTCGAGATCTGTTTCAGTGGACGAGAGGATTGGACAGATCTTTCCTGCGGAGAAAGTCTGGGATGAACTTAAAAGCCATGACAGGAAAGGTCACTATTTTATTTAATTATTTCAAGTTGTTTTCCAGCCCCTACTCAGAGCAGCCCTCGCGGCTCGGTAATTAGCGACAAAGCGAAGGGGGAGCGAGCTGGACTTTGGCCCCGACTGACCTGATTCATACAACATGTCTGATTAATGCACCTGGTCACATGGCAGCTGCCAGCGACTTGTTGCTGGGCATCCAGAGGTTTCCAAGGGAACCGCTCCTTCTCCTGCTGATGCTCCTCAACGAGCGCGGGAGAGCTGAGGTTTCGGAGGGCCTGACGCCCAGCCAGGCAGAAGACAGACGGGAGCAAATGTGTGTGGAGAAACACCCAAAATAGAAAGCGCCCGTACTGAATTTAGCCATGCTCTGCGGCAGGGCAGCTCGGACAAAGCCCGGAGCAAAGCCTTAAGCCATGGGGCTACCTCCGCCCAGTCCTCCCCGCTGTCCTCCCTGCACACCCTCCCTTGCGCACGCCGCTGGAGCGGCTGCACACCTATCCCAGCCCACGCACACGTCGCTCATGCACAATCCTACATACGCCCCATCAAACCGAAGACACATCACAAACAAAACAACAGCTACGTGCTAACAGAGACGCGCTCCCAGCCCCCATGTATTCTCCTCTTCGTGCAGGGGAGCTCCAGCACACGTCAGAGACCCCTTTCCTGAGGCGTGCATAAAAACTCTCTTTCATCCTACAGAGACCTTTATGAACAAGGACCCAGTCCCCACTAAATCTTTCCACCACCGCACGCACAGATCCAGCCTACCTATGCACAGAGCTCCCACGTAGCCCACGCTGGTCTCCCTCCCCCAAATCCCTCTCCCTGCTGGCTGCCTACACACAGGCGCGGCAGCTTCCACAGACACAGCCGCTCCTCTACACACACGTCCTTACACACGCTCTGCGCCACTTGCAGGCATCTCCCCCTGCGCACACCCTTCTGCAGACTTACACCCACACCCTTGTTTGTAGACGCTCCTGCTTGTTTGCACACAGACGGAGACACCCTTATGCATGTCGCACGCGCGCTCGCGCTTCCATTCCACGCTCACCCCGAGCACGCAGCCAGGGACGCGCGTCTCCAGATATCTTGCTCTATGCGCACCTGTAAATGGACATTCGGTGCCCACCAGCACGCCCCGACTCCTCTGACAGAGACACCCCCTCGCCACGTCTCCCCGCCTCGTAGCTGCGGGGGGTGTATCTGCATTGTCTCACAAGCCTGGCATGTGCTATACACATGTACACAGGCCAGCAGCTCTTGGCAGGAAAAAGAAAGTCCCTGAACTAGCAAACGCAGTTGACTTGGCAAGTACCACCGCTCTGTAACACCAGGCTTCCAAATGTACTAGGCAGGCTTACAACCGCCCGTCTTTCCTCTGTTCCCTTTCACCGTGACGGAGGAAGATGGGGAGGGTGTGGATATCTGCACTCTCTGCTCCGGCAGTAACTTCCCAAGCTTGTTAACGCTGCTCGGGTTTTGTTAGTCATGGGGTAAGCATCAGCCTCAGCGAGGCTCCGGAGGTTGTTAGCACTGTGCCAGGAGACCTTCCATTCACATCTCGCATACACCTGATCCTTGGCAGCAGCAAGTCAGCTTCGTTCAACTGATTTTTGTAGAGCAACACTGATTTATCCCCGCTGACGCAACGGCTGGCATGGCTGAAGGGAAACAGGTCTCAAGCATGCTTGGTTTCCGCACACCCCTGACCTTCCAAAATCTCTCTCCTCTTTCCCAGGCGGGTAATGCATCCTCACTAACTCTCCAGATCAAACTGCTTTCAGGAGATGCTTATCCACTATCTTTTATCTAATCTTCCAGACTAGAGCATGTGCCTGCAAGAATATAAGAAATGAACGGCTTCATGTAGCAAACAGGATTTACATGATGGGAGGAGAAAGATTCAAAGGGTCTGGTTCCTCTGCCTCTTAACTGGGGTTTACACCACATCAGAACAGTTGATACAGGAGGTGTACCAGACAGGGAAGAAATGTTATTTGGACTAAGCTCAAAGGCTTAAACATGAGGAGGCGTGTTCAAAGCGGCGTACGAGACAGCCTAAGCTAACAACACGACCAGGAAGATACTGCAGGGAGGGCAGAAAAGGCTACGAATGAACAACTGCTTGTTCAAGGTCTGTGGATGACCTGGAGTCAAAGGCTCTGAACAAAGGTACGTCAGGAATCGGACATATTTCTGTCAGGGTGAGCCGTCTCTCACCGCATTCTAATGACACGTGCAAGTACAAGGGTACGGCTACGTGTAACGACCACTTCTAATGAAGTGTCTGCAAAAGGCACAATCAAGTAGCAGCAGAAGATGTTCATGCCCCCGGGGAGAGTGTGGAAACCTATCTCCCTGCCTTTATCTCCGTGTTGTATTAAACCCCATGTGCATGTACTTGAACTTGTGACATTGATACCATCACAAATATAATGAGGAGAAAGAGGTCATTCAGACAAACTTGCCTGTCCTTGGCTGAGCTCGTGTTCATGTCTCCAGCAACAGGCTCTCAGCTGCTGAAGCAGTTAAAAGGAGAATATTGTGAAAATAAAGCCCATGCTAACTGAGTAAACAAGAAGCTTGAGAACAGGATCTGTCAGAGGCGAGTGGAGTTTGTCAGTAGAGGTTAAAGGAAAAAATAAAATAAATAAAAACAAGCTGAAGAGCAAACAAGAGCACTGGCGGCAGTATTTTCATAAGCATTAAAAGCAGAACCTATGTTCCACTTGCAGAAGTGGTTTTAGCACTTAGAAGTCAAAAATCACATGACCTTTCCATAAAATCCAGGTTTCTATGTCTCAGGTATTTTAGATGCTGTTTCTCACCATACGAGAAGTTGGGGCCCCAGTGAAATTTCCAGGCGAGTTTCAAACAAACAAAAAGAAGAGCTTTTTCACACAGCCCATAATTAAATTTTGGAGCTCATTTGCCACAGGATGTTGTGTAGACTGAAAAGTATAAATAGGTTCAAAAGGTTTTAGACAAGTTTAGGGAGGTTTGGTCTATCAGTGGCAATTAAACTTAATAGTCTGCATGTAACATCCAGGCAGTCCTCGCAGATTGCTGGAAGTTACAAAACTACAGGTAGGAGAAGCCTCATTCTTTATATATCCTTGTACACCATCCTAAGAATCTTCCTCTACTTACTAGCAGGGCCAGTGCACTGGGATAAGGACGTGTCTGCTGTGGATCAGACTATGTTCATATTCCTAAAGATACCGTGAATCACCAATTTAGGCTTTCGGAGGGATCTTAAGAATAAATTTTTAGGAACCCTGAACCTCAGTGATCCTCTTCTCATTTACTCTGCTACAAATCAGATGCTGTTGCCCCTAGGTCCTGGCAGAATTGTGCCTCCATGGAACTCACCTCATACAGTGAATTCCAAATGGTGAACTTAGGGTCATTTGATACTGGATTTGAACCCAGTGTCCCCTCTGCAGAGAGATGCCAGGAGAAGGTGGTGAAAACAAGGCATTAGTTGGCACAAAAGTGCATATTACTGCATGACAAGACCGTTTGATTCAGATCCCACCACGCTGGTTAGAAGCAAATTCAGATTACATGCTCAACATGCTTCAAAGAGATTTTCCAGGCACTGATGTGGGTAGAATGACCAAAAATTGCTACTAATTCTGAATGGCCTGGGACTACTAGAGGCAAACGGCAACATTTGGTCACCGAGTATCTAAAGCGGGGAACAGTGAGCACCAGCCCGTTGATGTGGGTATGTTCTGTAGCCTTCCCTTTCTGGCAGCTGGGCAACGATGCTTCCAAAGACGTGTCCCTTCCAATGTACAAAACCAAACGTCTGGTAATTGCTCTCTGTGTGTGTACATGTGAGTTCCTCTTATTGGGGTTCCTGGAGACCATATTGTTCCAAACCACAACAAGCCCGTTCTGCATTTATTCATCTCCCTTCTTAATTTCTCTCCCCCTCTGCTCTCATCCATATTTCCTCTCACCTGTTCTTCTCTTCCCCACTGTCTCTGTCCTACCCTCCCTGCACCCCACTCCAACTCCAACACCCAAGCCTTTTTTTGGATGAAAATGATGAAAAATAAACCCCTTGTGAGGAGCTGCAGCGTGTGCTCTGCCGGAGAGCGGTCTTATTCATTAAGGGAATGGTCTTGTACGCATTTGGGCATGTTATCAGTAACACTCCAAAGGGAAATGGACTACTTAAACCTATTATATCACTGCTTTATTCACCATGTGCTGCCATTTACCTCCTACATGATGCTGGGCTCTAATAGCACCAGTTCTGAGAAACCCTGCACATTAGCCACAAGCAGCTCATTAATCCACTGTTTTCATTCTTACAAAAAAAAAAAAATGGGCTCCAACCACATGAGAGCTCAGATACCGAGCGCTCAGCCAAAACCAAAACAGCTTTGCTGTGCCAGCAGCTCTGAGGTAGCCCAAAACAGAAGAGCGCTTGCTGCTGATGGGGCACAGAGGGGGTCCTTGGGCTTGGAGGAGTGGGACAAAGCTGTCCACCAGCAGCTGCTGCACGAGGACTTGGAGAATCCCATTCCTGGAGGCTCCAAGCCAGGCCCTGTAGCCTTCACTAGAATCAGGTTCTTGCTGTTGATCCTGGAGCTCCGTCCCAGGATATCAATTGTCTCAGACAGAAGAAAGGAACTGGAAGGCGTCTCTTGAACTCCATCACGGGCAGCCAGTGATCAGACCGGGGATTGGCAGAATTAATTCCAAGCAGGTACAGCAAGATCCTCCTCGAGAACCCTTGAAGAAAATGAAAGGCCCCATGTCCCAGCCCCGAGCCACAGATCTCTGAGCCTTTTTGCTTCTTTGCAAACACACAGAGCGGCTGTGGCATAAAAAAGCAGCCACATCTGCTTCATCAAAGAGAAGAGCCTGCTAAGGGCCCGGGCTTTCTCTCGCCAGTCCCTGCTTGCACCATGCTGAGGAGACAAGCTGCTCCATCTCCTGGCTGACCCAGCTCCCTGTCCAGCTCCTCTTTGTCTCAGGGCAGAGCTCGCTGGAGAACGGTGCAGGTGTCTCCAAACGTGATTATGCCCGCTGAAATCTCCAAGGCTAACAAACAAACCCTTCCTACTAGAAAATGCGCAGCTCGTGGACAGGAGCTCGCATAAAAACAGCTGCTTATCCATGTGGGAATAATAGAACATCTGTGTCCACAAAGTAGGCACAGACCAGAAGCAAGAGGCAATACTTCTTCAAGGGTGGGACTTCAGAAACCTAGGATCTGTTCTTCTGGGACCTCTTGGTGACTTTTTCCTGCCTTATTTATCAAAATATCTGCTGCTCCCTGGCTGCAGATACCTGCTTTCCAACAGAACAAAGAGAACTATAAAGGCAAGAGGCTCTGGCCAGGGTCACTGGTGGAAACAGAAGCAGAATCCAGGAGCTACTGCAGTATTTAACAACCCCACTCAGAGCCCTGCCTTCTATTTCAGTCATTTTAGTGCAACCACAAGCTCAGTCACAGCTCTGCTATGTCATGGCCACCACCAAACCTTCAGCTCTCCTTTTCACTAGCATGGAAAGCTGTTGCAGAGGCAGGGAGAACTGGAGATGCAAATGTTGGTCTTCAGGACCTATGGCATTTTGTTAACACCTGTGCTCTCCTCTGAGTCAAAGAGATCCCTTTCCCAGCTGGAAAGAAGGGTAGAGATGCTGCTATGCACAGAGGAAGGGGAGCTGGATACAGGATTCAGCTCTGGAGATACCATGGGGCAGAATTAACCACAAGGGAGTCATCAAACAACAGATCTTCTCTGATTCAAGACCCCAGCTTCTGGCTAGCGAGCAAATCCTCACCAGACATGCACAGCTCTGCCCTCCCAGAGTCACTGGGATGCACGCATTGCTCTATTTGAGATGCCTCAGTGACCAATCTAAGCAGGGAAAGAGGTCCTAGAGGTGTGCAGGTGAATGAATTTCTGCTCTTGGGCGAGGACATGAATGAAATAGGAAGCAAGGGGATGAGGGCTGTAACTGATGGAAGAATTCCAGCCTGGTTGGACTATGAGGTCTCCTCAGGAGAGCCCACAGCCACCCAGTTCAAACCACCCAGGAAGACCAAGGTTGATAGAGTCCTTTCTGCCCAAAGGGATGTGGTTACAGGCCTGATCCTGTGCCCTGCCTGCTTCGATGTGTCTGTGCAGAACAGCTCACGAGCAGCGCAGAGCCGAGAGGCACTTACAGAGGCGTTTAGTCTAACACAAAACATTCTCTTGGGGCACAAGGGGAGGGAGCGAGGCTGGGCAGGCTCCTCTCCATTGAGCTCCGCTTCATTGAAATCAATACGTTATTATGGCAGCAACTCCAGCCCTTAATATTCTACCTCTGAACAGGATCATGTTTGTCTTGAACAAGGAAGACTTCGGCTAAACAGCAGGCAAAATTCTTCTCAGTGAGAGGGACAATGAAGCCCTGGAACAGAGCACTGGGAAGGGGACACAACTTCTAGTGAACAAGGTTTTTAATAAGAAATTCAGACAAAATTCTTCCAGGAGGGATGTAAGGTGTGGAGGGAGCCTTAGGACAGCAGGATGGGACTTCTGCCCAAGCCTGTCTCTGGTCTCGTGAAAGAGTCAGAACAGGTTTTACGGAGCTGTAGGATCTCCTGACAGCTCTTTGAACAACGTGGGTGACAGGCCCTAGCTCAGGCTGTCTCCCTGCCCCTCTTTCCCTGTCTCCAGCCGTTAGCCAAAGCTTACCCGCTAACTGCTGTGTAAAACAAAGCCCCAAAGCCCCTCTCCCCCTCCTCTTGCATGTCTCTGCCTCTCACAGCCCCACCTGAGGCCTGTTCTCTCTTTTGATGCTTCTAATGAAACTAAGTGGCTGCAACCAGAAAGTTTCCACTTTCTGCCTCTGGGCTGATTACTGCAGAGCTGACACAGGCAGCATCCTGCGCCGGAGCCTCTATGGATGGGAACCCTCAGGGGAAGGGATAAAGTGATGCTCCGTGCCCTCTGCTCACCAAGCACCATTAGAGTGCTGACTGCCTAACCTGGCAACCTAAGAGAGCAGGACCTCACCAGCCTGACTTCTGGGGCCAAGGCCTCTGGAAAACATGCGCTAGCGCACGGATGTGTGATATCCTCTGCAGTCCTGGACACTGGGCTTTGGTATCAGAACCTAGAAAAGAATAAGTAAAGTTCTTTTATCAGCCGCGCTACAGCGAGCTGGGCTGGTGCTGCTATTTTTGTGTGTACTTAATACTGTTTAGTGACACTTCTCCACATCGCTGGTGGATGGAGACTGTTTATGCCCTGAGCAAGGACAGAAGGAGTGGCTGTAAGGAACTGGTCTGTCTCTCCAGCCCCTTAGAATCATAGAATAGTTTTGGCTGGAAGAGACCTTTAAGATCATCAAGTCCAACCATTCCCCCAGCACTGCCAGGGCACCACTAACCCCTGGCCCTCAGCACCACATCTCCACGGCTTGGAAACCCCTCCAGGGATGGGGACTCCACCACTGCCCTGCCCAGCCTGGCACAGCCCTTCACAGCCCTTGCAGGGAAGAAATTGTTCTTCATGTCCAACCTAAACCTCCCCTGGAGCAACTTGAGGCTGTTTCCCCTTGTCCTGTTGCTTGCTACATGGGAGAAGAGCCCAACCCCACCTGGCTCCAACCTCCTTCCAGGGAGTTGTGCAGAGCCAGAAGGTCTCCCCTGAGCCTCCTTTTCTCCAGGCTCAACACCCCCAGCTCCCTCAGCTGCTCCTCACCACACTTGTGCTCTAGACCCTTCCCCAGCTTTGTTGACCTTCTCTGGCCACGCTCCAGCCCCTCAATGTCCTTCTTGGAGTGAGAGGCCCAAAACTGACCCCAGGATTAGAGAGGCAGTCTCTCCAGTGCCCAGTCCATGGGGACAATCCCTGCCCTAGTACTGCTGGCCACACTAGTGCTGATCCAAGCCAGGATACTGGGCACACGCTGGCTCATCTTCAGCTGGCTTTCAACCAACATCCCCAGGTCTTTCTCTGCCAGGCACTTTCCAGATGCTCTTCCCCCAGCCTGGAGCATTGCAGGGGGTTGTTGTGCCCCAAGTGCAGAACCCAACACTTGGCCTTGCTGAACCTCAGATCGTTGGCCTCGGCCCACTGATCTAGCCTGGCCAAGATCCCTCTGTAAAGCCTCCCTATCCTCCAGCGGATACCCTCAAACTTCTGCCTAGCCAGCCTCATTTTTGAAAGCTGGTGAGGGAAGAGTCCAGCATGAGGGCCAGTTCAGGCTCTAGCTTTCCTGCCGGCAGATTTCTACTAGAGATGTCTGAGCATTAAGTCTGAACTTTGCCTGTGCAGCCACTAGCTTTCTGCCTGGCCAGAAACACTGAGGATGGGCAAGCTGAGCTCACTAGGATTTCCAGAATTACGAAGATACCCTGAAAATTGCACCTACATGGATCTTAGAAGGAAAGGCTGCTACCTTGTCATTCCTCCTCTCTCAATTTGGGAACGGTGAACGCACACTCAGGGCTTGGCTATAGGTAAGGTCAGTGCCAATAGCCTCCACCAAACACACCGCGTGTTCCTGGGCAGTCTGGGCACTAATCAGTTCATTGTGTACAAGGCTCATGTGCTTGTTGCTCCTGGCACCTCTCCTGCAGGCTGCCCCTTGTGAAACTTTACTCCAGATGTGCTTTCTTCCTGCACGTGAATCAAAGGTTTCCCAAACGACATCCTGACCTCTTGCAACTCCAGCCCTTCTGGCTTAGATCAGGGCTGGTTGATGCCACAGTGCCCGGTCCCCTCAAAGATGACTTGGGTGACGCTCTTGCTCCGTTGAGTCCTGGCCACTCCTGGAAATCCGGGGCTGTCGCAGCAGGGCTTGGTTACCCTCCATATCACCTTGCTGACATGAGGGGAAAGTAAACAAGATTCTGCTCAGCACCGCAGAGACCAACTGCTCCAGTGTTGCTTGGCAGATGGGGCCCAAGAGGGAGACCATCTGTTCCTGCGTGAGGCCCTAAATTTCTCCCTGTGAGCTCCTGGGCTGAAGATTTCCAACGGATTTCCGTGGGTGCAGAGGCACAGCCATGACCTCAATTGCTACTTCAGTCCTTGGTGATGGGATATCCTGCAGAGCTGTGCTAGGGCTCGGACCTCGATTCCATGGGCTGTTGGATTCCTGCAGCATTCCTATTCCCTACGTTATTTTTCTCTCTCCTCTCTCCACATCTCCATCCTCTTTTCCTCTCCTCAGTCCTTCTCACACACGTGCAATGCTTCAGTACGGTACGTGTTCCCTGTTTCAGGGCTGGACAGAGGCTCTGTAGATCCTTCTCCTGCAGCCCCCACTGCTGCCACCAACTCTACCCTCCACCCCCCCTGCTCTCCTTGTCCAAAAACGCCCAACTGCCCTGTGCAGAGGCCATCTGCCTCATACCTGGCTGTCGACAGTTCATCTGGCTCCTCCAGCACATCCTGGTGACACTGGAGGGTGTTAAAAGGAGGCACCCTGGGGAGGCTGCCGAAAGGCTGTTAGAGCTCAGGGAAAGGGCTGGTGTCTCAGAGCAGGGGGTGACATCCAGGGAAGGCTGGAGAAGGAAAGAGCAATCTGCTGATCGTCAGCATGTCTGAGAAGCTGGGAACATACTGCATTAAACCGATAATAACACCTTGAACAGCAGGGTGGTCGTTTCCATCTGGCCTCGCGCTGAGCCTGGTCTCTCTCATTTCTTGCCCCCTGCAGCCAGGGAATCTGAGGCGTAGGGATGGCCACAGGTCACCCAGGCAGGCTGCGGCAGAGCGAGGACGAAGCAGAGGAGCCTTACAGCACGAGCAGGGTGCCGAGAAGCAGCAGTGCAGCCTCTTGACTCTCCTTTCAGCCCAACTAGATCCTCCTTAGGCCTGGGAGGTGGGAAGGCACTAGAGCTCTTCGCTTAATTAGTAGCAACAGCTGAAGCACTTGAGAAACAAAAGCTCCTCTCTCTGCCCCACTTTTACTTGGGAGCCAGGGGTGGGGAGCAAATTGCTTGGAAGCCAGAAAGCGCCCTGGATCTTGTCACCATGGCTGCACAGACACAGCCTCCTGTTATCTCCAGAGGAACAAAACCCTCCTCCCACCCTCTCCTGTCTCAGCTGGAGCTGATAAAAGAAGACGAAATAAACAAAACAACTAATAATAATAATAAATTAAAAAAAAAAAATCCTAACCCAAACCAGCAAATAAATCTCATGGGAATAAACCAACCTTCTTCAAAATTCATTTGTTTCTGCAGTGGTTTGTGGGCTGCTGGAGAGCTAAAGGAGTCAAATGAGCGTTTCAGGTTATAGAGTCCAGCTTAGTAATACTGGGATTTACAAAATCATCAGTCAGGAACATCCCTGATGATGCTGTTTGCTTGAGAATAACGATCTCTAGCTAAATACACCGAATGGTGTAGTTCTGACTTATTTATATATACGGATGTGTGTACTATTAACATGATTATATATAATTTTTATGTCTTCTTGTCTGGAACCCGCAGGGATCACATCAGAAGTTTGCCGTGAGCGCTGGAGTCTGGCTTCTTCTCTGCACTGCACCAGCAGCAAGCGAGTGGCGGAAAACAGCAGAACAAATCGAGTAACACAGATTTTGGTGCTACCACAGTCACGCTGCTTTTGGTATCGGGCACCTCCAGTCCTCCCTGAAGCAGGGAGAAGGGCTTGAGGAAGGAAAACAAAGTGGGACCGTGTTGTTGTGTTGCTTTAGCTGTGTTCTCTCCACTAAAAGGCTAAAAATACGCTAAACAGCATAGGAGGAAAGCAGTGAAAACTAGCAGCCATGTATTTGTATTTTGAGAGAAATCAGGGCTCTTACGGTTGCTCCAGACGGGCTTCCTACATAAGCTGGGTAGATCATTTCACTTGGTGCTTCATGCATCAAAGCTCTGACCATCTGGCTGAACGCGAACGTACCTTTTAGCAACATGTCTCGTTTTGGCTTGGTGCCTTCAGGGCCACCTCCCTACAACAGGCACTTTTTCAGTGCTTTAATTACACTTACTGTTAAAAAAGGACAACTTATTTTTAGTGCGTGTCTTTCCCGTATCAGCTTCTGGCCACTGAATATCCTCCCGTCGGCGTGTGCCTGTAGGAAGGGGTGTGTTTGAATCAACCTGGGAGCTGCGTGGGTCATTTGGGCTCAAAAGGTGACCCACAGAATGACCCCAAGTTGTCTTGGGTTTTAAAAAAGTCATTCTTGTGTGAACAAACAAATAGAGGAATAACAAATAATGAATAATTCAAAGTTTAATGTACTTTTCTCCTTTTGGCACTGGCTGGCACACTCAGTTCTTGGGCTCACCCACTTTTCTTTACTCTCAGTAGATGAAATTATAACATTTGTCATTTTAGTATGAAAATCTATGAAAATTACAACTTTGTAATGCAATAAACATTTTGCTGCAATGATAAGTATTGTCTTTGTTTACAACTTTGTCTTGCAACTGCCAAAGAGTATCAGGTTGTCTTATGATTCAAAAAGGCTGATGAACACCGTATTAAACTGGAGAAGGGGAGATTTAGATTAGAAATTAGGAAGAAGTTCTTCACTCTGAGGGTGGTGAGACACTGGCACAGGTTGTCCAGGGGGGTTGTAGCTGCCCCACCACTGGAGGTGTTCAGGATCAGGCTGGACGGGGCTTGCAGCACCCTGCTCTAGTGAGAGGTGTCCCTGCCATGGCAGGGGGGTTGGAACGAGATGATCTTTGAGGTCCCTTCCAACTCAAACCATTCTGTCATTAAATGGCTGATTGTATCTCTCAACTTTTCCACATCCACATTTTCTCCCATCAGTAGTTCTTTGGCCAACTGTAGCAAAGCATTACCTGTAGAAGTCCAGCCTGGGTCACAAAAGACCAGCCAGTGTGAGAGGTTTCTGCCCCTCACAGGCCAGAACTCTTGCTTTTAAACTCACCTGACCTTCCTTTGCACATGGATTTACCTGGATAAGGTCATTTAGACCATGACAGCAGCTTTTCAGCCTGGCCTGAAAAGATCAGGCTCGCTGATAGCGCTGAGCACACTGTTATTGCTGAAGACAGCACGCTGCTCTCATGTCCTCCCCTTGCCAGATAAACACGAACATCTGCATAACTACTGTAATTACAGCACTATGAATATTAACGATACCAGGGGGAAAACTGGGACTGGTCTCCAGAGCTTATATTCCTCTGGGCAGCTCTCTCCAGGAGCTCTCTCTGAAGGCAGCGAGACACTCACCCGAGTGACGCTCATTTGAGAATCAGGGTTAAGAGATCATTTTGAAGGAGCTGCTGATTTTGTCCCCAAATCCACCAAGCAATAAAGAACCAAGCCGAGGATTTCCAAGCCAAGGATTTCCAGGATGTATGGCCGTGCTCTCGCACCCCTTGGTGTGGCAGAACCAGCAGATAATTTTCTTTCTGCAGAGACAGGATTTGACCTCTCTGTCCCCTGCTGCCCATGTGCCCCCTTTGATGTGCGAGCATCGCTGGCTGGAGTCCCTGCCCCTCTGCGATCGCTCGTGTCCGTACACCCCTCGTCTCCCAGCACCCACCAACTCCTAGCATCTGTGCCACTTGCTTGGCCTCTTTTCCTTTATGCTGCTCCCCTCCACCGTCGTGTGACTGCTATTGTGTGGTCCCCGCCACACAAAAGCTAGCCTGACCTAATTTAAATCAGTGCTATTGAAGCCGTTCTTGTTTTATCTCCCAGCACAAGGGCTCTGCTCCCCATTTCAGAGGGAGCAGAAATGAATGGCTAATTGGGGGGGTATTGTGCAAGGCAGCGTTGTCTCCCAGCCCTGATTGTCAGCTCTCCTGCTCCACACTGCTCCGAGCTCCCCTCTCTCCGAACAGCCGTGCAGGCTCTTTAGGGAGTGGAGAGAGGAAAAGGGGAGAGTGGGACTCGGCAGCCATCGCGGCGTGTAGGCAAACAAAGCCGAGCGCGGCCGCCATGGTGAGAAGGCCGGCTGGGGGATGGCTCCCTTGTTCAGAAAAGGCAGATACTGGTGATAATAGCAGAGAATATCCATCCTCCACCTCCAAATAAGCCCCCTGCTTGCTTTTTGCTGGGTATTTATGTGCCAGTCCTTCGTAGCACTGTGGAGACTGTCCTTGGGGAGGGGGCGGTGGGGTGGAGGGGGCTCTCACACCGAGCAGTGCCGCCGGGGTGGTAAGTCGTGGAGCGGAGGAAGTGGGATAGGTCAGGGGCTGGAGGGGAGACTGAAATGCTGCCAGTCTCTTTGTCCTGCAGGGCAAAGTTTGAGCAGTCGCTGACAATGGATCCTTGTAGGAAAAGCAAGAACATCCCTGGGAGCCGTTCCAGCAAGCGGCAACCAGCATGAAGAGGGAGCTTTGTCTGGGCTGTCGGAGTTGCCCATGCGAGGAGGATCTAGAGCCCAGGACCCATCTACACGGTATGTCTCATGGCTACCAGAGCCCTGGGCTGCCTTAACGAGCGACCACCACAATATCTTAGCAGTGTAGGTTTGGGAGTTAACACCGGCTGCACAATGTCTTTTCATAGACTCACAGAATCCCAGGGTGGAAGGGACCTTGAGGATCATTTGGTCCAATCTTTGTTGGGAAAAGCCCAGTCTAGACAAGCTGGCCCAGCACCCTGTCCAGCCAAATCTTACCAAGTGTCCAGTGCTGAGGACCCCACCACACTCCTGGGGAGATGAATCCAATGATTGTCCTTGTGAAAAATGTTCCTCTTGTGTCTAATCAGAATCTCCCCAGAAGTAACCTGTACCCGTTACCCCTCGTCTTTTCCATGCGACTCCTTGTAAAAAGGCAGTCTCCATCTTCTCTGTAGCCACCCTTTAAATACTGGAACATGGTGATAAGGTCTTCCCTGAGCCTTTTTTTCTCATGGCTGAACGAACCCAATTCTCTCAGCTTTTTCTAGTATTTCAGGCTTCCCTGCCACATGAGGAATTTTTAATTTCTGCCTCTGCCTCCCACAAGTACCTTCCAAGAGCTTCCTCCCTGGGGCTGTCTGCTCTTCAGCTCTCCTTCCTCCACTGATCAGCAGACTGAAAGAGGTCTGTGGAAGAAAAGAAACCCCAAAGCATTTGAATCTTTCTATTGATGGGCTTGGGTCACTTACAGATCCACTTCCTCCTGCTCTAGGGAGAGGACTTTGCCCCCAGCTATTGATTGGGTTTTGCCCCCAGCGCACTCGGCGGGGCACAGTGCAAAGGTTGTTGGCAGAGCCCTCTCCCGCAGGCTCTGCTGGCTGCAGGCACAAAGAACTCAGCATCGTGATGATGAAGAAGAGCTCACAGCAATGTGAAGCAAACAAGTCCCAAGGCTTCAGGTTTGTCATGGACTGTAACGTTCTTATCGCAAGTCAGATCGGAATAACGTACTGGCGAATCCTGGAGTAAAAGGACATGTGACAACCTCCTCTCCATCCATTCTGGCTCTAGATCATGAGATTAGCTACAAAATTGTGAAACTAAACGCAGATTTTTTTAAAAAAAGTAAGCTGTATTAAAGTAAGTTTTATTAAATGTAAGTTTTATTAAAAGTGAGGTTCTTTTCACTTTCGTCTGGGCTTATGATTCATTTCTGCCTCCTATAGCTTTTATCTGCAGCCAGCAGAGCATAAAACACACTTCAACAAACAAAACAAAACAGGAAAAATAACTCTCACATTGCCACCTGATTCCCAGGGCTGAGGTTTAAAAAAAACCCAACAAAACAACAAACGATTGCCTTGGGTGTATGAGTCGTTAACGCTGCAGTTCAGATAAAAGAAAAGGAACTAGTATATTCTTAGAGCCATCCAAGATCGTCAACAGGGACTTTACCCAAAATCTCAGTGATGGGAAACTCAGAACAGAGTGATGCTGGCATCGTGTCACCCGGCTCTGGCCACAACAACGATTTGAGGGCTGGAACCCCTCTGCTGGGAGGCCAGGCTGAGAGCTGGGCTCATTCAGCCTGGAGAAGAGAAGGCTCCAGAGAGACCTTTCAGTATTTAAAGGGGACTATCAGAAAGATGGGGATGGACTTTTGAGCAGGGCCTGTTGGGACAGGACAAGGGGTGATGATTTGAAAC
The DNA here is from genome assembly GCA_013400335.1 of Eurystomus gularis. NCBI lineage: Eukaryota > Metazoa > Chordata > Aves > Coraciiformes > Coraciidae > Eurystomus > Eurystomus gularis. Next base: position 65,679 of record VZZY01010164.1, on the reverse strand, counting down.
TAGAAGAGGGAGACTGAGACCCTTGAGATTGAGATTCAAAGGAAGGACTTGTTGCTGCTGAGGGTGGTGAGAGCCTGGCCCAGGCTGCCCAGAGAGGTGGTCGCTGCCCCATCCCTGGCACCATTGCAGGTGAGGTTGGCCGGGGCTCTGAGCAACCTGCTCTAGTTGCAGATGTCCCTGCTCCCTGCAGGGGGGTTGGACTCGATGACCTTTAAAGGTCCCTTCCCACCCAAACCAGTCTGGGATTCTCTTGCACAGGTCCCGCTGCCTTGGACAGACAGCAGTGATGAGTACAGAGGCTGGCCCATGATACCTTAGAGAAGCTTCATTTGTCAGAGGGAAAACTTCACCCCAACGACAGGAGAACACCAAGCTCTCTCCTTTTCCTCAGAAAACAGCCGGTCGATGAACGTTTAAAGTCCCCAGGACTGGACCCTCTCCCTCCTGAGCAGCTCCGCTCCCTGTTGCCATTATTCTACCGACATCTGGCGGCAGCTGCCTGAGGAAGAGAAGATCCTTCCTCAAAAACCGCCCTCCATACCCTGCGCCCGCCTTCGGCCGGTGGGGCCGGGGGATGCGCCCAGGCTCGGGGGACCAGGCCAGGCCCAGGCCTCCCCGCGGCCTCCGGTACTCGGAGCAGGGGCAAGGGCCGGGTTTGGGGTCAGCCCCTCCGGGGGCTCTCCCCTCTCTGAGGGCAGCCCCACCGACACGCACCTCAGGCGCTTCCTGAGGGGGAGCGGGCCTCCGGCAGCACTCCTGACTCATTAACGCTAATTAGTCGGCGCTGGGGCAGGGCCGGTGCGCGGTTGCCGGGAGGTGCCGGACGCGGCCCCTCAGCCGGCGGCTCCCCGGGCGGGAACATCCTCCGCGGCGCGGAGAGGCACTGCAGCGCGTGTTTCCGTAGTGTAGCGGTTATCACGTTCGCCTCACACGCGAAAGGTCCCCGGTTCGATCCCGGGCGGAAACACCTGTTTTTCGTCACTGGGAGGTGTTCGATGGTCTTTTTAAAATTTTCTTTTCTTTAACAATTATTTTATTTTCCT
>VZZY01010164.1:36395-63721 GCA_013400335.1 Eurystomus gularis | reverse complement strand
CATACCCCGGCGTGGGGGCAGCGACCCCGGGGGAGGAGTGTTTGCCCGCTCCGTGGGCCGCGTTCCCGCCCGCCCCTGGGCCGGGGGGGTGCCTGAGGGGGTTGGGGGTTGTATCCTGGGGCCCTCCATGACTTGTATCCTCGCCCCCAGGGTGTGGGGGGCGGCCACCCCCAGCCCTGCGAGGGTGTTTGTCCTCCTACGGTTTGCCCTTCAGGCGTGGGAGGGTCGCCTGGCCCTCGGGGGGTTGGTTCCATTTCACCCCCCTCCAAACGTGCCCCCTGGTATGGGGTGATGGGGCGGGAGCCTTGCCCTGGAATGGGGGGGGGTGTGTTTGCCCCCCCCCAGCAGCCTGTGCTTTACCCAGGCAGGTGAGAAGCTACTCGCTCCTCTCTTTCCACAGGCAAAGAGCCGTTTCCAGCAGCGGAGGGACCGGCTGCTCCATCCCCTGGGCTCCCGCTAACCCGTGTCCCGGCCTTCCCCCCACAGCAAGGGCAGGAGCTCCCTGTCAGAGCTTTCAGCCCTACTCGCACTGCGGAGATGGACACGGGCTGCTGGCAGCCTTTGCCAAAGCTCGTCCCTCTGTAGAGAAATCCCCACTGGTTTATCCCACCCTCAGTTGCTTTTATTTTTGGAGGAGATCTTAAAGCTCCCAGCCATGACACGGACACATTTTAAGGGCTCCTCTAGGTGACCGTGTTGCTTTGGCTCTTCTTGAATGCACCAGCAGGCCCCTCGGGGTCTCGCTGACAAATGACTGTCATGATTCCTGCCGGGTTTCTGATCTCTCGTGTCTGTTTTGTTCAGTTTCTTTTTTTCTGGGTTCAGCATCAGAGGATGGTATTGTTCCTTTTCTCTGTGAAACGTGTGAGCTGCGGCGGGTGGGATGAGGGTGAGATGTTCCCCTGAATCATTAAAATCGCAGAATAACTGAGATTGGAAAGGACGTGGAGAAGCCTCTAGTCCAACCCGCTGCTCCAAGCAGGGTCAGCTGTGAGACCAGACCAGGTTACTCAGCATTCCTGAGCATCGCTTCTCTTGCCCTTCATGCTTGCATCGAAAATTGCCCTTAAATTACTGGATGCTGCTACTTCGTCCCTCTCTGTTCTCTGCAGTTTAGGAGCTTCACTGCTGGCACGTCTTTGTGGTGCTTTGTCTCTCCTGATCCTCTGTGAGTGCGGTTTTGGTGGAGAAATGGCTGTATGGGCAGAGCAGGGGCCTCGGCAAAGGATAGTGGCAGGTCTCGGGTGTGTCTGTGATTCAGAGCTCTCTTGAACAGGAGACAAAGATCTTTGTACTTTAGTGTACTTGGGTAGTGGTAGTGCCTTCTCACGCTTGTGGAAAATGGGCTTGTGTGGTGAGCTGGGGCTCCTCTGTGGCGTCAGGCTGAGGCAGAGGGAAGCACAGTCTGGATTGGAAGACAAATGTGGGTTTTATGTCCCGGGTGGGACTGTGACGCTGTTGGTAGTGGGGATGCTGACCCCCTGCCTGGCTCCTTATGGTGTCCTTTGTTTGACTCTTGCCTGTAAGTGTATGGACCAGACCTCTGTTTTCTCAACTCTTAGTACTTGATACTTCTGAGAATCTCAGGATTTTGGGAGGGGAGTGAAAGGAAAGGTCAGTACTGAGGATTCTCAGATTTTAAAAAGAATTTTGTAGGGTAAAGAGGCACACCACAGAGTTCACTGAGCCCCATTGTTCAGGTGAAGAAGTCTCTGTTGGATTCATCTGGGCTCTTAATATCCAGCACGTGCTGGATGAACAGATTTGGACCGTAAAGTGCAAGCCAAGGATTTTATTTGTGCTTCCCCACTCGATTGGAACTGTAACCTAAGGAGGATGCTTTTATACAGCCTTGTTCCTATGACGGGAGAAACTGCCGTTATACAAAATTTGCTTTTTTTCCTCTTCCTTCCTAGTTTCCTGTCCTGCCCAGCTTGCTGAGTAGTTAATGCAGAAGATAAAGAGGGTTCGTCTGGAAAACGAGACTGCAGGAAGTTGGAGAAGGTATGTGTCCTGGTTACTCCTAGAGCCTTTATTGACCTTTAGGTTGTGTGGGACAGAGCAATAATCACCTCTTGGAGTGAATGAGGCTTCTGAAAAATCCCAAGTATCTAATTGTGCCCGGGGAGCTCTGTGTCAGGATCAGTGGGTCAGGAAATGACTCAGGAAGATAACTTGTTTCACTCACTTCCAACTCCAGGCCTTACCATTTTTTTTCCTGTGCTGATGTCCCACCTGTGCTTGTTTGTTGTCTTCACACTGATGCCTTCCCCCTGAAAGAGGCTTGGTGGATGTGTGCCTGGCCTGGCCCGAAGAGGTGTGAAAAAGACCTCCAAGGGGTGTGTGGTGAACCGACCCACATATTAAGAATTTCTGCCTTATTAAAACAGTGAGCAAAAAACCACAATTCCCATAAATCTTCTAGAAGCCGGATGGTTTGGGGAGTGGGGGTAGCAGTGCTTCTGCAGTGGCTCTGTATCTTCTAAATCTATCTAAATCTTCTAAATCCATGCCTCCACTCTGAGGGCTCTAGAGGACCGTGGCTTTCCAGGGAGCTGTACATCTCAGAGGTGCTATATTGATGCCAAAGTTTCAGGAATGACGTGGTTAAAATCAGTGTATTGATCCAGCTCATCTTTGAAAAATTTAATCCTAAAATTCACTCTGCAATTTCAGTTAGTTATTCCTTACACTGCTTTACTTACGGATATGGTGTTGCCACGTACCTGCTACGTTTTGTCCAAGAGGTGGCTGTAGCCGTGGATGGAGCAGTTGGATTTGTTTTTTACTCTGTACCATGTCAAGACCTCAGTTTTGTGAGACCCCCACCACACTCCAGCTGCCGTAGTGGGATTTCCACAACACTTTGATGTAACTTTGATGGCTACTTTGCTCTTCCCGCTACTCTGCTCTGTTCTAGCGCCGAAATTACCAGAATGAGACTAGTGCCAAGCTAAAAGTCGTGCCTTTCACTTCCCTGGTGATGCGTAAAATCACGGCAGAAGAGTTTGGAAGGGGCTCCAGCCTCCAGTTCAATTTGGGACCCTTACCAGTGTTAAATTTGTGGACTGGTTTGGGCTCTTCAAGGAGCAACTTCCTCTCTTGAGGAGTTGAGCTAGCTGAGTAAGACCATTTCACCAGCTGGGTGAGAGCATCCTAAGAGCTGGGTGTCTCCAGCCAAAGCCAGATTATTTTAATTGACTGATTTGACCTGCAGTGGGATGGGGTTGAGAGAATTGTACCCACTTTATGGGGTTTGTGGTCTTCCTGCCCTGTGTTCCTGATAGGCAACGCTTCTGCCTTCAGAGGTGATTTTAGCTGCTGTAATGGAGACCCTGGATATAGACAGTGGAGGCCACAGACACACTTGCAGTCTCAGAACATCCCGTCACGTTCTCTTTTGTGGTTTTACTTGGGCTTCCTGCCTAGCTTTGATTGGAAAATACTCCTCTTTATTTGTTTTCAAGCTGTGGATTTACTGCTGGGCAGTAGGTACCAGGGCTACCTACAGATTTATTTTGGGAGCTTGTTCTTGTGTTATTATTCATACATTTTGTACAATTTAGGGACGCAGCCGTTTGAAGATACATTCACAGCCCTTGTACCATGTGCCTGTAGTCGAAGGAAGTCCAAGTGTACTTACTTTGGTTTAGGTTTGCTCATCTGCCATAATTGTATAAGATGTCAAACTAGGTGAAAACTTCCTTTTAGAGACTGGTGGGGAATCCTCAAGGAACACTTGGGGTTCTCATGAAGAAGACTCATGGTAGGAAACGGGCAGAGATGAATGTTTTCTTGCGGTGATATAAATAACCATCCTCCTCCTTTCCCCTGAATCCTTTCGCTGGGAAAGGATTTCTTTGGGCATCTGACTGAGGCCGAAGTCTTCAAGATTTGGTTTATGTGTAATTCTTGCCTAATTCTTCATCTCAGAAGCTGTTCTCCTGTCAGAATGCCGGTTGCTGGCCCCGACGAGAGGCAGCACCCGAGAAACAGCTAATTTGAAAATGTAAATCTTGGGGCTGCTGAGGACAAGGCCTTTTTTGGTGTCATCCTTAGTCACTGGTTTGCTGTCTCAATGCTGTGTCAAAGGTAGCGATTCTGTCTCCGTGGAGCAAAGTTCTCCAGCCTAATTTTCTCAGTAAACTGAAGTTCTTCTGAAGTCCTCTGTAACATTCTGCCAGGTACCCCCTAAAATGACTACAACGTCCTCATGGAGGGAAACCCAGCTTCTTGAATGGGGTGACAGAAACTGGTTTCCCTAGTCCTAGGCTCATTCCTGCTTTGCAATGATTACATCATTGACCTTGGGCAAGTCTGGTAGGCCACCTCTCCTCAAATTAACATTTGGAGTTGCAGGTGGAGACGTTTTTTTGTAGACTCTCATTCAATAACTGCTGGCTGGGAAATGCAGGAGGATATGACCCGGGTCTGGTGCTGCTGTCGGCTTTCTGTTAGCAAAGACAACTGCACTGTTTCCTCCCTGTTTTTCTGTCTCTTCTGCTTCGTTCCTGGCTGTGATAGCTCTTCAGGTAAGTGAGGTGCTGTGGTTGGGCTTAACCATCTCTCTCTCTACAGATCCCTTCCTGTCCTGAAGGAAAGATACTTCACTTTTGTGGTCTTCCAGGGCAGAAGTTTGTGCCTTTCTGACAGGTCACAACTTTGATGACTTATTCATCCAAATTCCTGGGGTGATTTTCCTTTGAGTCAAGCTGATTGTTTTCTGCACCAGAATCTGCTGCTGACACTTCCTTTAACAGCTTGTTTCTAGAGCTAGTCCAAGGAGAACGAGAATATCTTCATTTACAGGACTCGATATGGACTGAGAGATGTCAATGTGTGTTTAAAATCTAATCTTTGAGCGCAGAGACTCCTCGGTTCTGTAATTTAAGGAGCGCCTGTTCTCTTAAGCTTGTTGCACGCTTAGAGCTTTCTCTAAGCCACAAAATGTGCCTTGCTTGATTTTTAAGGCTTAATTCTCTCCCTCAACTCCTCCCTCAGTTTTTTGTCCAGTTCTGAAGGGGAAGAGAGGATGACTGCAGTGGACGCGCTATCAGACAGCTCTGAAGTGGTCGAGATGGAGGATGTGCCTTCCCAATTCCAGGTGCAGAAGCATTCTTGGGATGGGCTGCGTGACATTATTCACAGCAGCAGGAAGTATTCAGGCATGATAGTGAACAAAGCTCCCCATGATTTCCAGTTTGTCCGGAAAACAGAGGAGTCCAGCCCGCACTCTCATCGTCTTTATTACCTGGGTAAGCCAGCGTGCCGGGAGTCGCTGTTAGGGACAGCTTCCAAGCTAAACAGGCGAGGAAGAGGATGGGAGGTATCCCCGCTGGTGAGGTGGGGGAACTGAGGTTAAGGAACGTTGCTCAAGGTTTGCACACTCAATCTGCAGTGAAGCCTGGAACTGAGCAGAGACCTTTCCACTCCCAGATAAGCTTTAACCACGGTCTTTCTGCTTAGCATCGACCAGCCAGACCTGCCTCATGGCTGAGGTGTGAGCGCAGCGTCCTTTGGCAGCCCAGGCGATGGGGCAAGAGAAGGGCTGTTCCTCAAACTCGGGACTATCTTATGCCTCTAGCTTAGGAGAAATGGGATTTACTTGATTGACCCACCAGACTGACTTTCCAAGGACTTTGCTGTCCGTAATGACTAACTGTTATGTTACAAGTTCTAGCAGGGTGGTGGTGTCTCCCTGCTTTTGGTATCATGTAGGTAGAATGGTTTCAAGAGTCGAGGGGAATATAAATATGCGGGAATGAACTACGAATGGTATTTGCGGGGAAATATCATCTTCCTTACAGCAGCGTTGAAAGACAGCAGAACGCCGCGTTGTACAGGTCCCTCATTATAGCTGGAGCCACAATGTAATTAGTGACAGAGTGGTTGGATTTTAGTAACTGGATAATTTTGTGGTTGGTAGCTTGGGAAGCTTTATAGACTATAAAGAGTTTGTTATGCTCTGGGGCATGAGCTGATCATTACTGGGCCAGCAAAGAAATTGCCTGATGTGCAACTCCATACAGTGACAGCTTTCCTGAAATGACCCTGCTTTTTTTTTTTACTTCAGTTTTGAGTTGTTCAGTGTAGGTCACTGTTGGACAGCGGATGCTGGATTTGAGGGTCTCATTTGTTTTGTCATTAAGCAGCTCCTGTGTGCCACTGACTTGGTTTGTTAGTTCCTCGTGTGTCCCTGTGACACAAATGCTGCTGTGAAGGGCAGTACCCAGAGAGATTTTTCTTGTTGAGTCTGAACAGGGAGACTTCATGTAAAGCTGAATGTATTTCAAGGCCAAGATGACTTTGATATACAGGTTTTGGTGTAAGTGACTAAAGAACTAAGGATCCAAGTGGCTAATTTAAGATTTTTAAAGGTTTTTTTTTTTTATATTCTACTGTTGTGTGAAATGGCAACCAGACCAGCTCCTGGCTGGTTGGTGTTCTGCAGGAGTGTGACTGCTGCAGGAGCCAGAGCCAGGATGAAGGTACACGAGTGTCTTTTCCGTACATTTCCTCAAGGAACTGTACAGGCCATAGAGCAGATTGATCCATCGTTTAAGATCAGTGTCTGCTGGGTAATACGAGGATGCCTCTTCTCAGGCGTTCCTGATAACGCTGATTCTTCCTTCTGCCATGGCAAGCGTCTTTTGAACTGAATACCCTGTGCTGGTAAATACTCAGAACCCATCTCAGCAGTTCAGAAGCACTTAACGCCAGTGTGCTCTTGCTGTCCCAACATTAACTAACATTTTCCAAGTTTTATATGGATACTGTTAGTGACTGTAGGATGACTACTTCAGAAGAACTTTACCGTAGGGGCTGAATACCTCACTTGGGAGCAAAGTGTAACGTCTTTTGGGGAGGAAGGCAACATTTTTTTGTCAGTGCTGATGGGTTGTAGTCAGCCTGAGGTCCCTAGAGAAAGTATTAATTTAAGGAGAAAGGAATTCCAGGTCACAGCCCCATGAGGATCCAATGTGTGTACATACAGTAATTTGTTCCTAGCTGCAGTTTTTTCTGCTTGGACATCTTAAATCATCCCTGGGCTGTCCCCATAGAATTTTATGTTGTATCATGGCAGATGCTGCTTATATTAAACACCACATGCTCAGCACTTTGGTGTTTCTGTATCTCTGAGGATTATATGCTCACATATTGCTTTGCTTCCCGAGTACTTATTAATATTTCAGTTTTAATTTTAAGTAACTGTACTGCTGAGTAACCCTGCTCAGGAATCTTTCTGTTCTGCCCAGAACATATGCAGAGTAGACAATATCAGGGCACATTTCCCTCTGAGAAATTCTGACCTAGGGAGTCTCTACAGCATACATAGAAGGCAAGTTTGTGGTCTTTGGTTTTGTTGAAACAGCCAAAATCGTGTGTCAGGGTATTTTATTCTTTTGGTGGTTGTTCTGGAAATTGGATGAGGGCCAGTAGCTTGTTTGAGAACCATAGTTAAAGGCTTCTGTAAAATGACAAGGTCTTTTCACTGTGTACTATACTGTTTCACATTTGAACGGGCTCTCAACTACTTCCGAGCTCTTTCTTCCCCTCTTGGAGGCTGCTGCCTTGGCCTGAATGAGGTTCCTGTAGCAAATTCCTGGCTGAGAAAAGTGGAGAGTAATGTTGAGTCACCCATTCAGGGAGTGGCTTTTGGATCTAGGGCACGGGCTGAACAGTCCACAGGGAGGAAAGTTGGATGTAACGAGTTCTGAAGAAGTCGGCTAGTGTTAAACCTTGCTTAGGGAAATCTCTAAGTAAATGTCTATCTAAAGAATTTGGGTTTTATTCTGTGATTAAGTGAGCTGCTTGGGAATGGCAGCTGGTAAAAGCCTCTGGACAGCCCCAACCCCTCTGTTATCAGACTTTTTCTTCAATTTGCTCTTGGTCCTCTTTGTCCTGGCTGATTAATCTGAAGTAGGATGATGCTTTTGTCCTCCTAATAGGAATGCCCTATGGTAGCAGAGAGAATTCCCTTCTTTACTCAGAGATTCCCAAAAAGGTACGAAAGGAGGCCTTGCTACTCTTGTCATGGAAGCAGATGCTGGATCACTTTCAGGTAAGGCGAGATGTGGAGAGCTGGGGTTGACAGGGACCACTGGCTGGTGCTGTGGGGCTGGTGTGGTGGGTGTGGTGCTGCTGAGCAGCAGAGATAGTAGCATGGCTGAGTGTAAGACATGGAGAACAGCCGTGGTAGGAAGGTCATAGCAAGAATTGCTTTGCTTTATCGTGTGAGATAGTCACTTGTGTGTGCAGCGGAGCTGGGAGTGAGCGTGAACCAGCAGCTGGTGTGACAAGCAAAAGGCTGACCTGGCAGAGAGGACTCTGAAAACCAGCGTGTGGTCTGCTCCAGGTTATGAGCTATCAGGAGAGCACGCCTTTTTTCTGAGATCTTCTCTGGGCTCTTGCCATGCACATGGATGTACTTGGTGGAATGCCTGTCTGTCATCTTCCCTGATTTGAAGCAAGTTGGGAAAGTTGAATTTAAACTCCTGCTTCTGCTCTACACTCTCCTGCGGTTGAGCCAGAAAGGAGGTGGATTTTCCCCTCCCTGATTTCGGTATCTTAATGTCCTTTCTCACTAACAGTGCTGATGAAGAGGAAACTGGAGGGTGTTTGTCTTTCTCCCCTACTAAAAAGGTTCCTGGCAGAAAAGAATTTAGCTGTCTTGACCCCATTTGGAATGCTGGTCCCCTTCAGGGTAATTCAAGATCCCCGGAAGAGCTTTTGTTTGCAGTGTCTGACATGGAAACTGTTTGTGAAGGCTGTAGATAATGTCATTAAGTTAATTGGTTACATCTGATTTGCATAAGCAGAGCAAGTGCAGCTGTCCTCAGTGCCTGTTGAAGTGCCAACTGCAGAAATGACAGAGTCACAATTCATCCCTCTGATGCAGAGGGAACTTTGGGCTGTGTGGTTGGTTTAGTCCTCCTGGACCACACCTGGAGCCCAGAGTCCAGTAGTTATGGACCTGTACGGTGAGACTGCCGGATGCTTTGGGCTGGTGTGTTGTATTTTGGGCATTCACAGACTAGCTGGTGCCAGTCTTGCAGCATTCCTGTTCTGTGAAAGTTTCTCTCCTTGCAGATCCTTTCAGATTTTCCTTTCCTTCCATACTAGGCAACCCCTCATCATGGGATGTATTCTAGAGAAGAGGAACTCTTGAGGGAACGCAAGCGACTTGGTGTCTTTGGTATAACATCGTACGATTTCCACAGCGAGAGTGGCCTGTTCCTCTTCCAGGCCAGCAACAGCCTCTTTCATTGTCGAGATGGGGGCAAGAATGGTTTCATGGTGAGTCTGCTGGTGGTTGTGTGAATGTCACCCAAAACGGGCTTAATGGCTTTGGTTGGAGTTGGCTGCACATCTGTTTGGTTATGCTCGTGTCCTGTCTGGGCTGTTTGCCCTCATTTCATTGTCCTTCAACTGGTTTAGGCCTTTTGAATCTGAAGCTGGAAGCTGCTTTGGTACAGAACCGTTTGTGTGTCTCTTGCTGTAGGTGTCTCCAATGAAGCCTCTGGAGATCAAGACTCAGTGCACAGGGCCACGAATGGATCCCAAGATCTGCCCTGCCGACCCTGCCTTCTTTTCATTCATTAATAACAATGATCTGTGGGTAGCAAATATTGAGACAGGCGAGGAGAAGCGCATGACATACTGCCATAAAGGTAACTGGTGCTTCTTGCAAGATCCAAAAGGAAATTCCTTCTGATTTGGGCTGGAATGGCTCATTTCTTCATGGCTTATTTCTTGCAAGCGCCTTCTCCTTTTGGCTCAGCTTTTTCCGAGGAGATGTAAATGCAGTTCCCTTTGTTCCTCTCTAGGCTTATCCAATGTTCTTGATGACCCCAAGTCTGCTGGTGTAGCCACTTTTGTCATCCAGGAGGAGTTTGATCGGTTCACAGGCTATTGGTGGTGTCCCACAGCTTCCACAGAAGGTCAGTCAGTGTTCTGCTTATCCAGTCTTGACCCTGTAACTGCTGCTGGCCCGTCCTGTGAATGACACTTTGAGCAAGCTTTTAGTTTGGCCTGGGTTTGGCCTGATTTTGGGGAGGCCAACAGAAGGAACAAACACCGAGGGGTTGGAATTGTGCTCTGAGGGGTATTTTCAGGTGATCACTAGGAGCTGTGGGTGTACAGGAGATGTACACCCCGGGTTCTGGGCAAGTCAGCACCAGCTGGAGAACACTGGTGTAAACACACTTCCTGTCTGCCCTAGGTTCGGAGGATTTAAAAACACTGCGGATCTTATATGAGGAAGTGGATGAGTCAGAGGTGGAGATAATTCATGTTCCTTCACCTGCCTTGGAGGAGAGAAAAACAGACTCCTATCGATACCCCAGGACAGGTAAGTGAAGTACCACAGGGCTGCTAGTGCAGCTCTGGACTCCCGCTGGCAGCAGCGGTGGAATTTGTGCTATAAACTTTGCATGATTGATCTGGGTGCTTACTGGGCTGTGGAAGCTGGTTGTAAACGTTGAGTCTCTGAGCCCAAAATGTACTGCAAGAAAGGAATGGGATTTAAAGTTCAGCTTAAATGAAAGGATCGCTGAGAAAATGGAATCTATCTGGTGGTCTATCATGGAATACATTTTGAATCCCATCTTTTCTCTCCCTCCTGAGAACGTGCGCAGCCGACTAGGCAAGGCGAAAGCAAACTTTGCCCGTCCCCAGGCTGACTCTTGTGATTACAGTGGTGTTGGCTCACATACATAATTTGATTTTTCTGTGTTCGCACACGGCCTTTTCAGCAGGGCCAGGAAGCTGTAGCGTGTGTAACCATGGAGCGTTCGAGTCGGTCATTTTGATATTCTTTCACTCCTCCTTTACAGGCAGCAAAAACCCCAAGATTACTTTAAAACTGGCAGAATTTAAAACAGACTGCAAGGGTAAGGTAAGTGATAACGACTTGCACAGGATATTGCACAGGAGGGTTGGCTGCTTCTGAAGCTCCTTAGAGTTAAGACAAGGATGCTAAGAAATCCTAGAGAGTGTTGGCCTTTTTCATCCTCTTGTAACACCTGGTTCTATCGTGTGTTTATCCAAGAAACAGAAGAACTTTAAAATGCTGAAAAGGGTCGTTGTGGTGGAGAGGCAGCTGGGAGAGGGGAGGGACACGAGCAGTAGTGTTGGCCTGGTACAGCACCTCGTCAGGAGTAGAGCAGGAGGCTTGAAGCCCACTTGAATCCTGGGCTTCAGTCCCTGGCTGTAGCCTCTTTGGTGGCTGAATGCCAAAATCGCTTTGCTTTGAAGCTTTTTTCCCTCCTTTTCCTGCTGTTTGTAGAAAAGCTTCTCCTGACCTGGCCCTTGCTGATGCCAAGAGTTAAACTTCCCTCTTCTCCCATTCCCCTGGGCTTCCATAGGAGGAGGTGGGGGGGTCTGGTAGCAGTCTAATTTGACACTGGACCTTCCTCTCGCTGCAGATCGTGTGTGCTCAGGACAAGGAGCTGGTGCAACCGTTTGCTGCATTGTTTCCAACCGTGGAGTACATCGCCCGTGCCGGATGGACCCGAGATGGCAAATAGTACATATGGTTTTTCTTCCAAACTAACGTTCCCAAGGATTTCCCTCGTGAACCATTGCAGGCCCTCGATGTGCTTTGCATTATAGTCACGACCTGGTTTTAAAGCCGTGAGCGCCAGAAATGGCACATGAGTATTTGACTTTTTCAGTGTTACAAGATCCTAAAAGTAGGAATTAATCCGGAGTGACAAGCCGCGGGGTTTAAGTCACAACCACAGCGTTAAATGACATTGATACACTAAGCGGGCAGTCCTGGGGAATTCTTTTGAGTTGAAGATGTTTAACGCAAGCGCATTGTGCTTCCTGCTGAGAACAAGAACATGCTGCAAGCGGTTTTATCGCTCTTCGTCGGTCCGGTTTGTGATCGATGCTAAATGTATCAGAGGAAAGTGGGCACTTTGTGCAGTGCTCCCTCCATGCAGAGTGTACGGAGGGGAAAGATTGCTCTGAGACCGGTGTGCTCCCCTAGCTCACTGTGCTCCAGCTGCGGTCTTGTGCTGGCCAGCTTTGCCTGAAGAGCTGCAGAATTCACACCAATCTGATTAGTTTGAAATTTTAAAGCTCTTCATCTCCCCCCCCCCCCAAAAGCTTGCTTGCCTGTTAACTAGTTTCCGTGCAGATCAAGTTAAGGTGACTTAGCTGTCTTTGAAGATTGCGTTCTGTAACTCATCGTTAATTTTCTGCTCTGCAAACTAAATTCATGCAGCTTTACGGAAGGTAAATCCCGCAGGGGATTGGGATATTCTGCACCAGAGCTTATCTAAATGTGCTGAATATATCAGTTGAGGAAATCCACGGTCGCTGAGGTGCTGGGGAGAGCTGACTCTTCTGAAAGTCTGTCTTCATGATGGAACTTCCCTCGATGCGCTCGCAGGCCTTGGGGTGGCCGCGCTGTGCAGCGGTGGCTTGCCATCTGTCATGTTGAGAGGCCTGCAGTGCAGCACCGCTTCAAATGACTCTCCTTGGAGAGGAACAAGGCTGAGACCGAAGCGACTCCTTCACTTGGCAGTTGTCTTAGGTCTGTGCCTTTCCCTGCTTGGTGCAGTGTGCGATGAGGAAGCTACAAATGGGTCACTTAGAGGGATCACTTCAGCTCGTTAGCAGCTTGCTAGAAAACAAATCGTGCCTCCTGACAGAGGGGCTGGCCAAAAAGAGTGCTGTTCTGGAGACAGGGTTCTGGTAACAGTGCTCCCTTGGAATAGACACTCTGGCAGATCTGTCAGACATCTTGTCTGAGCGATACCCCTGTGAAATACCAGTGATGTCTGGCAAGACTTGTTTGTTGGCAAAGCCTCCAGGAGATTAGAAAGCAGCAACGATGAGAAGAGCTTTGCATTCGGATGCCTAAATCCTTTTTGCCAGCAAAGGAAAAGGGTTGCGTGTTCTGAGCGTTGGAAAGGGATGTCTGTTTTGTGGTACTGACGTTCATCTCCACCTTCTTTCCCCAGTGCCTGGGCTATGTTCCTAGACAGACCCCAGCAGCGGCTGCAGCTAGTCCTTTTGCCTCCAGCGCTCTTCATTCCAGTCCCAGAAAATGAGGAGCAACGCGCTGAATTTGCCAAAACTGTGCCAGAAAATGTCCAGCCATTTGTGATCTATGAAGAAACCACTGATGTGTGGATAAATGTAAGAGTCTCCGGGCTGGGAGGAGGACACAGACTGCCCCTTTCTCCCCCCCAGTTAACCATTTGTGTGTTGGCTGCCTGTCCAGTTTAGTCCATGCTCCAGCAGATTGCTTTGCTCCCCTCAGTAGTGCCAGATTTGGTGTTAATTCAGGGGGTTTGAGAAAGCCAAGAGGACTCAGCACTGGAGGAGATGAGGATCCTGCCATCCCCTTGTACTTTGAACTGTTCACTTAATTCTTGGTGAACACAGGCACTTTGACACTTCGGGCTGTAGCACCGCCATTCTTTTGGGGGTATTTTATTAAAAGATTCAACTGCTTCTTCAAGCATAAGCAACCCTAATCCCTGGAATTTGTTGACCTTTTTTTGGTAGGCAACAGGGATAGAGGACAGGAAATAAACCTCAGCCTTAAAAATTAAACATCGTGGTACTGAAGTGACAAAGGGGCCTGGAGTTCACCCCGTCTGGGATAGCATCCACCTCGTAGGACTCACAAAGCTGAAATGTCTCGTTGAGAGGCAGAACTAGGGCTGACTTTGGCGGTAGCCACGGAAGCCCAGAGTTTCTTCACGGCAATAGGAAAGTACAAGATGGCTTTTTCCCACTAGCTGCTCATCTGAGAGGTTTCTCCCCCTTCTCTTGCCTTTGAAAGCCCAGTAGTTTCACACTGACTCCCTTGGCTGTCTCAATCCCCATCGCTCATGAGTCTTTTGCCTTGTGCGATAGGTTCACGATATCTTCTACCCTTTCATCCAACCGGAGGGAGAGGAGGAAGAACTCTGCTTTATCCGAGCCAACGAATGCAAGACAGGTTTCTGTCACCTGTACAGAGTGACGGCGGTGCTGAAGCAAGGCAGCCACAACTGGGTGCAGCCCTATGTCCATAGCGAGGGTAAGAGCCGCACCTTGTCGGTGTCTCAGCTCTGGGAGCTCCCTCTCCCATTTGCTTCTGTTCTCTTCTGGGCAACGCGGTGATTTATTCTCATGTTATTTCTTCTAGATGATTTCAAATGTCCTATCAAAGAGGAGATTGCCCTGACTGGTGGGGAATGGGAGGTGTTGGCGAGGCATGGATCGAAGGTAGTGGTTATTTTTATTCTCTCCTGCAGTGTTACAGCTCTGCATTGTCTGCCCACAGCCCTGGCCTACGTCCTCGCTTACGCCAGGGACCAGCTAGAACTACTTAAGCTTCATTTTGTTTCTCTTTTTATTGCTGCCTCTGCTTTCCCCAGAAGTGCCGTAGCCTGGTGCACATTGAACTGATTGCCTTTTTAATCAGACGTCAGATTGCTCCTTAGGTAAACCCCAGGAGTGAGTCAGCCCATAAAAAAAAGGACACAAATCTGAGGTTCAAGAGCAACAAAGAACTGTTTTGCAGAGAAGCTTGGGATTGCCGCCTCTGCCGAAGCATTTTAACCCCAATGAGTGCTTGTGAGTTGGAAATAGGTCCCAGCGCTTCCGGTGAACTCTTGGTCTCTAGCTGATCCCGCAGTAGAGCCTTGAGGAAGGAGGCAGCTAGAGACTATAAAGCAATTGAGAATATGGAGAAACTGTATCTGTTATCGGTTGCAGAATAGGCAGAAATGATCTTTTTTATTAATCTTGTAGAAACCCTGTTCCACTTTTGCTTCAGGAATTAACTCTGAGTCTGATCTTTAATGCTCCCAGGCGCTTTCTGTCAAAATAAAGACCTTGCCTGTTCATTTCCAATAAATCTGGATTTTTCACTTCTCACTTTTAAAAAGGCCTGCAGCTCCATGTGCTCGGTTTCTGCTGCGTTTCCTCAATCTGCAATTAACCTGCTGTCCCTCCCCATGTGGATTCTCACTGTACATGCTGTTGATTTTGGCCACAGTTCTTCCCTGCATGTGTTGTGGCTACAATTGTGTTAGCAGCAATTATTTTGATGCATTTGCTGCTCCACAGGGCTCTGCCTGGTTTTCCTGGCCAATTGTTGGATATTTTTCTTTTTTTTTTTTTTCCCTTTTGGTGTTCACAGTGGTCTTCAAACTGTGGGTTAGCCAGAAATAGCTTTTGGAAACTGGAAGGTGGAAAACAGTTCAGTTACTGGTGCAGTGTTTAAAAGCTGTAGTCTCTGTTCCTGACTAGCCAGGTGGCTTTTAGCAGTGGCTTTATCTGGACATATGTATTAAAAACATATTATAGAGTCATAAAATGGTTTGGGTTGGAAGGGATCATCTAGTTCCACCTCCCTGCCATGGGCAAGGACACCTCCCACCAGACCAGGTTGCTCAAAGCCCCGTCCAACCTGGCCTTGAACACCTCCAGGGATGGAGCATCCACAGCTTCCCTGGGCAACCTGTGCCCGTGTCTCACCACCCTCAGAGTGAAGGATTTCCTCCTCGTTTCCGATCTAAATCTACCTTCTTCCAATTTGAACCCATCACCCCTTGTCCTGTCACTACAAGCTCTTGTAAAGAGTCCCTCCCCAGCTTTCTTGTAGGTCCCCTTCAGATACTGAAAGGCCACCAGAAGGTCTCCCTGGAGCCTTCTCTTCTCCAGGCTGAACAAGCCCAACTCTCTCAGCCTGTCATACAATGTGCCTTGGAGTTTGATACTGTTAGAGCTGTTAGAGTGATCCTTCCACAGAGGGGATGATTATCATGATTGCTGGAAAACTACACGTATACCCTCGTGTTCAAAAAAGGATGGACGTGGCTCTTCGTGACATGGTCTAGGGGTTAGGGAGATGTTGGACTAGATGATCCTAGAGGGCTTTTCCAACCTAAATGACTCTATGATTCTATAATCCAGTCATGCTCTGGGAGACACCGTACTGAAGCACAGCAGCTTCCTCTGGGGAACAGAGCCCAATGTTTTACACTTGTTAGTAAGCAAATGCTTTGAGTCTTCTGAGAAGCAGTCACTCAGCTTTTTTTTACATCACTGGGCTGTACGTAGTTCTCCGTACGTGCGGTGTATGTGTCCTCTGGCCTGTCGGATCAACAGGCGTCGTGTGCGGTCCCCACCGCCGTGAGCAGCCTGTCATGGTCTGTTTGTGTTTCAAGCTGCTGCTGCCTGGGGACAGACTGTTTGAACTGGCAGAGGAGCAGGAGTTGTCATCCTTCTGTCGCTGAGCCCTCTCTTCTCCACACAGATCTGGGTCAATGAGACTACGAAGCTGGTGTATTTCCAAGGCACGAAGGACACCCCGTTGGAGCACCACCTTTACGTAGTGAGCTATGAGTCTCCTGGGGAGATCGTGCGACTCACCACTCCGGGCTTCTCCCACAGCTGTTCAATGAGCCAGGTTTGTTGTTTCTTGGATACAAGATGCTCTTGTCTCCTGACTGACAGGGATCCTAACTAGGAATGGTAATGCATCCTGACCAGCAGTGAGTCCTCAGGGCTTCTTTTTCTTGGTTGCTTGAGCTGTGGGAGCTCATGTTTGAGAACGGCAGGGAGGAGACTAGACGTGAGACATGAAAGACCGTGTTCCCCTAACTCTTCTCTCTCCTGTCTGTAGAACTTTGACATGTTCATCAGCCACTACAGCAGCGTGAGCACTCCACCTTGTGTGCATGTCTACAAGCTCAGTGGCTCCGATGACGATCCGCTCCACAAGCAGCCCAAGTTTTGGGCCAGCATGATGGAGGCAGCCAGTAAGTCCTGCAGAACGTGTCAGTGCTGGGTTATGTCTGGGATACCTTTCTGTTAGCAGTAGCAGAAGGTGATGGATGGGGAAGTGGCCCAAGTAACTTCACTCTAAGGGAAAATGATTTGTGTTATCTTGCAGGGGAGATATCTCCAGAGGGTAGCTCATCCAGGAAATGGTATATGGGCTTCTAAGATGTAACTGTGTCGTGCTTTGAACAAAAGCAGTGCTCCAGCATGAGGGTTTATGTGACTGGTTTTGGGACAACAATAAGACAAGAGGAAACAGCCCCAAGTTGTACCAGGGGAGGTTTAGGAAATTAGGAAAAATATCTTCCCTGAAAGGGCTGTCAAAGGCTGTGCCAGGCTGGGCAGGGCAGTGGTGGAGTCCCCATCCCTGGAGGGGTTTCCAAGCCCTGGAGATGTGGTGCTGAGGGACATGGGTTAGTGGTGCCCTGGCAGCGCTGGGTTAACAGCTTAAAGGTCTCTGTCAACCGAAACAATTCTTCGATTGGTCTGAAGAGGGAGGGGCAAGTATCTGGGATGCAGTGGCTACTCCATCCTAAGGCTGTAGGCTTTAAAGTTTTAGATCCAGCTCACAGCAGCACCTGAACCCCTGCTGCGCATACGTTCTCTCCCTTTGACCCATCCCTGTCCTTACTCTTCCCTATCTCACTGTTGCAGCACAGAGCAACTTGTCTGAGAATCCCTGGCTGGTGGTGTTCCCTTGTGAGATCCCTTCACTCTTTACAAAGCCTGTTGCCCTGTGCAGACTGGATGTTTCCCAGTGAGAGGCTTCCTGAGAGGCCTGGGTGTGGTTTGGTATCAAAAGAGCCCTGACTAGGGTCAAGGTTGAACAGAATGAGCTCGTTCAGGCAGGGTAGGAAGCAGAGCCCGCTGCCACTTGCTGCACTTCAAGTGTCTGTGCTTCCTTCTGCAGGTTGTCCCCCAGATTACATCCCACCTGAGATCTTTCACTTCCGCACGCAGTCAGATGTTGAGCTCTATGGAATGGTCTACAAGCCTCACGATGTCCAGCCTGGGAAGAAGCATCCCACCGTGCTCTTTGTGTATGGAGGCCCTCAGGTAATAATCCAGATGAACTGCTGGTGTCAGGCTTGGGCCTGCTGCCCAGGGCAGAGCTCAGTCATACATCAGGACTTACACTTTGCTTAGCAATGAGCACTGGACCTCTGTTCTGACCTCAGCTTCAGAACTCAGGTGATTTTTCCAGCATTTAGTCTGACCTGCCTGGCTCTGAAAGCTCAATCAGTGGCTGCTCTCCAGCTCAGCGTCCTACACAGCGGGACAGGCAGAGGGAGGTACTGGAAGGCAGCTGCTCATCTCTGAGACTTTCTTCCCTCCTTCTTGCAGGTGCAGCTCGTGAATAACTCCTTCAAAGGAATCAAGTACTTGCGGCTAAACACGCTGGCGTCCCTGGGCTACGCTGTGGTGGTGATTGATGGACGGGGTTCATGCCAACGAGGACTCAAATTTGAAGGGGCCCTGAAAAACCAAATGGTAACGTACCCCTTCTGTGGAGGAATCTCTGCTCCTTTGCCCTTTCTAAGGCCACCTGGCTGCATGTTTCCTGCGTGAGTGTTGCTCTTTTCTGTCTCGAGTTTCTAGATTTAGAAAGCTGCTAACTTGAGCTTCCTTGTTGCCTTTTAGGGTCAGGTGGAGATAGAGGACCAGGTGGAAGGTTTACATTATGTAGCTGAAAAATACGGGTTCATCGACTTGAGCCGGGTCGCCATACACGGCTGGTCGTATGGAGGGTTCCTCTCCCTCATGGGTCTTATCTGTAAACCCAACGTCTTCAAGGTGAGTCTGGACGTCTTGGGACACTTGACTCTCTCGGCTTCTGTAACTCTTGGCATCTGGATTTGGCTTTTTTGCATGATGTTTCTGATGGACAGGTGACAATGTCCCTCGGTCCTGCCTTCCCGTAGCTCCTGGCTACAGTCCTGCCTTCTGCATCCCGACCATCCCCGTCTGAGGCTCGCTGAGGATGGGGTCGTTCCCCAGCGACTGCCAGGGGAGGCCTTAGCGTAGCATCCAATGAGATCGTTGTTCCTAATCCCCTTCCCAAGTCCTCAGCACAGTTTCTGGATGATTCCACAAGTCCCCCTTGAAAAGGGGAAGCCTTTAGTACTGCTATGCAGAAATACACCCTGTTGTGACCATAAGAGGAATAGAATCTGGGTTTTATGTGGGTTTGCCGTAGAGGAATCCTGGTCTGAGTGACAGAACAGTCCAGAGCCTGTTTTCTGGGGAAAAAAACGGGAACACTTGGACTCTTTAGCACGCGATAATTGAGGCTGTCTCCTGCCACCTCTTTGTTTGCCAGATTGCTATAGCAGGTGCTCCTGTCACAGTGTGGATGGCGTACGACACCGGGTATACCGAGCGGTACATGGATATCCCAGAAAACAACCAGCAAGGCTACGAGGCTGGCTCTGTGGCATTACACGTAGAAAAGCTTCCCAATGAGTGAGTGCTGTGGGGCTGCGGGATCTGCTAAAAACCTGCCCCTGGGTCCTCCTTTGCTGCCATCGGTTGCAGCTCTGCTGAATCCCAAAAGAAGGGCTGGGTTCTGATCCCATCGAGTTTTAGCTCCCGTGGCTGGTCGCCGCTTTCCGCAGCGAGCAGGAGCTTTGTACCCCCAGCCCTTGGCCAGGGAGGGGCTCAGGACCACGTCCGTGGCCTGATGCTATTCTGCACGCCCCTTGCTCAGTTCTGGCAGCAGTTTGCTCAGACCCAGCGCAGAGCTTTTGATGGGGTTTCTCATCCTTATCTCCCATCCCATCTCTAGGCCAAATCGTTTGCTGATCCTCCACGGCTTTTTGGATGAAAATGTGCACTTTTTTCACACCAACTTCCTGGTATCACAGCTAATCCGGGCTGGAAAACCTTACCAGCTGCAGGTAGGAGGAGCAAGAGTGAAGTGGGAAGGTCCCTTAAATGTGGAAAAAGTGTTCTGCTGTGTGTTCTGGGGGTGGGAGAAGGTGGAGGCAGCTGCTCCCACATCTTGTTGCCGTGTAGATGTCAGTAAACACCTCGTTTGTCTCCAGGAGGTGCCAGGAGGTGGCACTGTGGCTGTTTTATTGCTGCCAGATGTGCCTGTATCTAAAAGCATTTGCAAATAAGGCTCCTGCCCCTAGGCCTGGAACTTTCCTTCTCGCTGAACTGGTGCTGTCTCACTTGGCTGGTGGCAGCGAGGGAGGGGGGCTGGTGTTCTCGGCATTCCCTGGCACCTCTTTGTCCCGATGGAGACTGGATTGAGGGAAAAGGGCTGGCATGAGGGAGGGTTTGGCCGTGATGAATGAGCTGCTCCTGGCTGACTGCCCTGTCTCTGCTTCTGCACAGATCTACCCCAACGAGAGACACAGTATTCGGTGCCCCGAGTCAGGAGAGCACTACGAAATCACGCTGCTGCACTTTCTACAAGAATACCTCTGAGAGCACAAGCCTCCGCAAACTGGACACTGACAGCTCGCCTTTCCCTCCCCCGTGCCCTTCGCCACCACCGCCCTCCACAGCCATCTAACCCAGAGCACAAGTGGCTGCGTGCCCGCGGCCGGGCTGAGCGTGTCCTCCCCGGAGCGAGGGGGGAGGCTGGAGGGCACCTTCCCTTTGGACAGTGCCACCTTCTTTCACTTTCCAAGCTGGAGGTCTGCCCCTGCTCGGCTGCTCGTCCCGTTCCTCTCCTCCGGCCTGGCTGTTAATGCTTTTTTTGCTGCTACTCCCTCTATCCTGGGAATCAATGGACCGTGGTCTGTCTCCCGAGGCTGAGGTTTGTGTCCATCTCTCTCTCTCTCTCCCTCTCCCCCCCCATCCTTTCCCCCTTTCTGCTGCGCCTCTGCAGTTCCCCTACTCTTACCTGCAAGAACTCAGTGCCTGTGTTGGAAATGGAAGAGCCGAATCAGCAAAGCTGCCTTAAGCCAGGAGCGAGAGGGAAGAGAGAACTACCTGTCCTTAAGCCCCAGGGGAGCTGATCGCTGCTGCTGCTGCTGCTGCTGTGTCCTGGCCCTGCTGCGACAACGTGGAGCCCTGCGATGCGAAGGGAGCTCCGCAGAAGCATGCAACACTAGCCTTTTTCTACGTCTCAGTCGAATTTTTGCAGAGCAGATGGAGGAAGTGGCCGAGGTCGGTACCAGCGTCCTCCGATGCCTTTCTCTAATGGCCGCTCACCAGCAGAGTTGTGCCAACAGGTAGCACGGCAGCTGAAGCAGCTGGCTACGCCCGGAGATCGCCTCTCCAGGGGTCACAGCAGCATCTGGGTTTTTGCAACACAAGATGGATGATATTTATGCAAATCCTCCCTCCCTCCGTTCTCTGTGCTGCCTCCTGATCCCACCTTCTCCTTCTCCCGACCCCCTGAGCTTTCAGATGTGCACTGAAATTGGCTGTGCTTCAGTTCTCTGCGGGTCAGTGACTGTTCCCCTTGCCCGTCTACTCAGCAAATGCTCTCTTCTGGTTTTTATTTACCTGGTCAACAGGAACTGCAGTTCTGGGGAGGGGGGGGGATTGAGCAATCGCACCTCAGGGGAGCACATACCCCTCCCCTCAAGCCAAGGGTTCTGCCAGGGGCGAAAAGAAAAAAAAAAAAAAAAAAGATTTAAAAAAACACAAAACAAAACCCACCCAAACGAACCACGTTGACTTGCCCTGGAGTATTTTAAGTGCGTATTATGAAAAGAAAATATTTTTATGGATTCTTATTCTTTTATAATTATGAGTGTAAGATGTAGCGACTCATTAAAATATTGGAAAGAGACGCGGGCTGGCGTCGGTGCCTGTTGTGGGAGCGCAGGAGAGGGCGCGGGAGGAAGCGGCAGCTGGCTCGCGGCAGCCAAAGCCGCGTCTGTGGTGAAAGCAAAGCGCTCTGTTCGGTTTCTGTGCCGAGCGACGGAGAGAATATTAAATCCCCGACGTTCCTCGGGGGGAAGCGGGAGCCGAGCAATTGAAGATGCAGGGTGGAGAGCTGGGAATCCTGCCGCGTGTTCTCGGCGCGGCGTGACCTTGAGCGGGTCGGAGCCGGACGTCTCTGGGCGATGGCGGGAGCGGGGTGTCTCGCCCCGTGCCCCCATCCCTCTGCTGACCTGGGGGGATGCAGCTGCTCCTGTTCAAGCGCTGGCAGCTCTGATCCCACACCAGGACACGCGGAGCTGCTCCTCGCAGGTGCTGGGCCTGCCTCTGCTCGCCCTCGCTGGAGCTTGGAGCTCTCAAAACCCGGCCTTGCTGTTTTTTTCTCTGTGCAGGAGTCAGGTGTTAATTAAACCGCTGTTAAATGCCCTGAGGATGCAAACTGGAGGCTTCTGTTTTAAATGCAGAGCATCTTACAGCATTTTGCTTTCTGAGCGTAGGTATGTGTGCGTTTGTTGCCCCTTTCTTGTCCCGGAGCCCAAATGATTGTCCCGACTATTGCGGTTGTGTTCTAGCTTCTACTGCGCAGCCCGTTGAGTAACGGCTGGTGCAGCTTTTGAGGTTGGAGGGGCGGAAGGGGATGCGATGGAGGAAGTTGCACATCTCTGAAGGTTCCTTGAGAGAAACCTGCAGCCAGAAAAGTTGCTCCCCTTCCTCCCTGCCGCCTCTAGAGCCGGGTGGGTGCCGGTGGATGGTAAGAAGCTTTATTTTGCAGGGTTTGTTCCTTTTTCAGTCTTTTTAAACTGCTTTTTCCTTCCCCGAAAGAGCAAGTGTTTCTTAAAATGTCTGCAGTGCACTCTTAAAACGCTCTTGTCTAGAAGAGTTTACAAATCTGTCAGCTCCTTTGATCCTCCGAGCTTGCTTCTGAAGCTGCAGGATTATTTGACGCCAGAAATAGGGGTTGGTTTTCTTCTGCCGGGGACCGAGAATCCTGAGAGGCATTAACTCGGAAAGCACCGACCACAATCTTGAGCTTTTTCAACATGTAACAGGCTCTGTCGGGGATCGAAGTACAAATGAGGTGGGAGGCCCCCACCCAGAGGTGCTGGGGAACGGTGCTGGGAGCACGAAGCAGCTGGGTTCAGGGTCTCTGGGAGGGAGGATCCGCAGCTGTAGCGTGAAGTGGAGTTAACTTCCTGAGCGAGCGGTAACGGCCGGAGGAAGTGGCGGGTGCTGGGGAAACTGGGCCAGAAAGGCTCTTCCTCAAGAGCTGGGACGAAGCCTGAGAGTGGCTTGGGAGGCATTTCTCCCACGAACATCACCCAACATGTGGGCCTTTATTTTTAGGCGGAGGATGTGGAGGGGGAGCAGATGTTCTTGAGGACTTATTTTTAAAACAAAAACACGGCTCGGGCTACAGGATTAGCTCAAAAGCCACCGCTTTGCACTGAAAGATGCTCGGATGGAAAACTTCCTGGCATCTCCATTCTCGCAGCGTGTGGAATAAAGGTGCGACGACGGCTCTCGCTCTTGGAAAGCCACGTCAGTGGAAACTCGGTGTTCGGTGCTTAGGGGTGTCTCGGGCATTTGATCTCTGCCCTGTGCCGAGGCTCGGCCGTGTGCTGAGCAGCTTTGCAAGAGCAGCACCCCCAGAATAACTGAAGTTGCTCAGAAATACCAGAGTCCATCAAAGAAGGCGCGGGGCGTGCGGCGGCGATGGGAGCAAGACAAATGGCTGCGGTGGAGGGGAGGGGGAGAGGGCTGCGGGGGTAGTGCTGGCCAAAAGAAAGGGTGTAAAGTGATACTGGAAAATCCTCACAGAGGGATTTTGGTGAAGCACGTACATGCGGGCATCCTGCCTTCGAGCTGGGACAGATGCGAGGCTTCAGTCATCAGCTCTTCCACCTCCCCACCTCTGTAGAAAAACCTCTTGTGTCTGATTCCAGCTTGAACCCCTTGCTCGGAGGCTGGTGCAGATTTCTGCTGGTGCAGCTTTCCAGGGAAAACAGCTTCGTCCTGGCCCAGAGGCCGTGGCTCTTGCTTCATTGGGCTCTTCTTCTTTGCCTCGACTCCCAGAGCTGCTCTGGGTTGGAGGCGAGAGGCTGAATTGTCCCCAGTGACCAGGGAAATCTTGCTCTGGAGGGATCCAGATAGGACCCTGCCTTCCCTGCTCATCCTTTTGCTTGGGGCTGCATCCTGCTGGGTGGTGCTGAGGTCCCAAGCAAACAATTATTTTGCAAATTAATAGGGGGGAGAGGCTGGTGGGAGCGCAGTGGGGCAGGGAGGGGGGAGAGCCAGCACCGTCCCTGCCCCTCTCGCTGCCCTTTTGTCTGCCTTTGCCTCCTTCTGCCGTCCAGGCTCTGCTCTCTCAGGAAGCTGTTCGTTCCTCTCCTAAAAAGGACACTTAAATGCCACCCAAAGGACGGCTAAAACCTCCTAAAGCTCCTGTCAAAACAGCAGCGGGTGGCCATGCAAGAGCAAGAGCTGAAGGACCAAATGTGTCTGTTTGCATTTCTCTGCCTCCCTCCTCGCCTCTAATCCAGGCTTGGAAGGACTCATCCTGCTCCCAGCCCTTGGCCCCGCTGACCCTGCTCTTGCTGTCCCCCCAGCTGGGAGCCATGGCCGTGCTGGGGCTGCTGCTGGCCCTGCTGGGCTGCGCCGCAGCTCCGGATCCTGCCCTGGAGGAGGCCTGGGAAGGGTGGAAGAGTCTCCATGCCAAGGAGTACCCAAGGGTAGGTCCTGCTCCCCCCCAAGCCTCCTGGCATGTTCTGGGGATGGCTCTGGGTGAGACCCCACCCAGAGCCACCCACCCCATCCCATGTCCCCAAGGGACATTTCTGATCCTGCTGCTCGTGGCAGGAGGCCGAGTCCACCCGCAGGGAGGTCTGGGAGAAGAACCTGCGGCGCATCCAGCAGCACAACTGGGAGGAGTCGCGGGGTCAGCACACCTTCCGCCTGGCCATGAACCACCACGGGGACCTGGTACCTGCCCATGCATCCAGCACCTTCCCCAGGACCCCTTCCTGCACCCAGGGCATCAGCTGGGGACCAGAGGACCCCTCAATGCACGCAGAGCCTGAGCTGGGGACTTCTTGATGCACCCAGGGCCTGATCTGGGGACCAGGGACCCCTCAATGCACCCAGGGCTTGATCCAGGCACTGGGGACCTCTTAAAGCACCCAGGTCTTGATCCAGGGACTGGCTACCCCCAGCTTGCTCTGCTGGGAGCTGCAGGTGCCCCTGGGGCTGAGTTGCTTCGCAGGGGTCAGAGAACCGTGGTGCTGCTAGCCAGGCACGTGTGGCATCACACGAGTTTTCCCTTGGTGACCTGCAGACAGATGAGGAGTTTAACCAGCTCCTGAATGGCTTCACCCCAGCGTGGCAAGAAGAGTCGGCGCCGCTCTTCCAAGCATCAGCAGCTCTGGAGACCCCGGCAGAGGTGGACTGGCGGGAGAAGGGCTACGTGACACCCATCAAGAACCAGGTGGGCTTAGGGTGGGGGTCCGGCCAGGGCTGTGCGATGGGTGCTGGAGTCTGGGCAGCAGAAACAAGCAGCAGCATCCTCCCCAGCACCAAAAAAAGCTTCTGGACAGCACAGAGAAGGAACTCTCATGGTTTTGGCTGCTGCAGTTTTGCAGCTGAGGGGCTGGAGAGCAGCACTGTGGGGGTCTGGCAGGTTTTGGGGTGATGCTGTGACCCCCTTGCTGTCTCCATCTCCTCCAGGGGCACTGTGGGTCATGCTGGGCGTTCAGTGCCACGGGGGCCTTGGAGGGGCTCGTCTTCAACCGGACGGGGAAGCTGGTGGTGCTGAGTGAGCAGAACCTCATCGACTGCTCCCGAAAGCTGGGCAACAATGGCTGCCGTGGTGGCTACATGACCCGCGCCTTCCAGTACGTGCATGACAACGGCGGCTTGAACTCGGAGCACGTCTACCCCTACATGGCCACGGTAAGGGATGGCGGGTGGCCCTGGGGACAGAGCAGAGCCAGGGAGTCCCGATGTCACTCTTGTCCTCTTCTCAGGACACCTCCAGCTGCCGATACAACCCGCAGGACAAGGCAGCCAACTGCTCTGCCTTCTGGCTGGTGGCCCAGGGCAGCGAGGTGGCACTGGAGCAGGCGGTGGCAACCGTGGGCCCCGTGTCTGTGGCGGTGGACGCCAGCAGCTTCCACTTCCACTTCTACAAGTCAGGTACCACCTTGCTCTTCAAGGCAGGGATGGGTAAACTGAGGCAGGGCTGGGTGGGTGGGCTCCCTGTTCAGGCTAGGAGCATCCCCTAGCCTGCGGGAATAGCCTCCACCACCTTGATTCCACCTGGAGAAGAAGCCTTCAGGGCCAGCCCCCAGCTCTGCTCTCCACAGGCATCTTCAGCAGCATGTTCTGCAGCCAGCGGGTGAACCACGGGATGCTGGCCGTGGGCTATGGCACGAGCCAGGAGCACGGGCACAACATCAGCTACTGGATCTTAAAGAACAGGTAGGGGCTGAGGGTGTCCCCCCAGACCCCCTGCCTCTTTCACCCCCACGCAGGGCCTGTCCACGGCTCCTGTCGGGGTTGGAGCTGCGTGGCGGGAGCATCGCTGTCCCACAGGGTCCTCTGCTCACTCTCCCCGAGCAGGACCGGTTCTCTGTGCGTGGGAGCACGGGTGTGCTCCTTCTCCATCTCTCCCTGCAGCTGGTCGGAGGTGTGGGGCGAGCGGGGCTACATCCGCCTGCCGAAGGGTGCCGACAACCAGTGCGGGGTGGCCAACCAGGCCAGCTTCCCCGTGCTGTGAGCCACCGCCTCCCTCCCTGCCCTGTCCTGCCTGCGGATCCACGGCCCTTCCCCACTGGAAAATGGGATCTTGTTTGCGTGGGGTGAGAAGCAATTAAAAGTGATGCAGCTAATAGCTCTGCGCCTGCAAATGGCGGCCGGGCAGGGTTGGGCGGCTGAGGACGGGCTGATGCAGCCTTGGTGGGGAAGGCAAAGCTCCCTCCACGCGATTTCTTTCCATGTGCTTTCTCCGTGCTTTTCCCCCCTCATCTCTTTCCCCTTCTGCGGCCCCTTTTCCTCCCATCCCAATCCCAAAGGCCACCAGCCTGGGCTGGATTTTCTGGCTGTGGCCACAGCCCTGCTTGAGCCAGCAAGGCTGCCCCAGCAGACCCAGCGCTTTTAAAAATAGGGCTTTACTCCATTAAACCCGCATGACAAGGCAGAAAATAAACCTTTCCCTCCGCCCTGCTTTTTTATTCCTCCCCTGGTCCTGAATAATTTGGGATTTATGCCATGCACACACAGCCCAGCAGGCTGGAGGGGTGAGCGGGGGCCAGGCTGGGCTGAGAGGGGATGTGGGGCCTGGTTGGTGGCAGCGTGAGCTCCCCAGAATGTCCCACGGCTGTCCCAGAATGTCCCACGGCTGTCCCAGAATGTCCCACAGCTGCCCCATATTCCCAGTGGGAGCATCCCCAGAGCAGAGTCTGGCCCCAGGGCACCGGCTGGGGATGGGACCCTGCAGTCTCCGTGTCTCCTTCTCCCATATCCCAGTGTCCCTACGGTCCCTTGTGCCCATGGCTGCTTGTCCCGGCAGTCCCCAGTCCTCCCCGCGGCCCCCAAAGGGTTAAACCTCCAGGCTCGCTGCCCACACCCAAGATGGCCGCCGGGGCGCCCGCCGAGCGGCCGCGGCCCGCCTTGACCCCTCCCGCCCGCCGTAG
>VZZY01010164.1:24423-36357 GCA_013400335.1 Eurystomus gularis | reverse complement strand
GGAGTTCGACGTGCGGCCCGGCGGGGAGGTTCACTCGTTCTCCCGGAGCCTGGTGAGGGGCGAGGGTGGAGAGGGTGAGGAGAGGGTACGCGCCCCTCTCTCATTGGCTGCGGGGCGCGTCGCTCCCGCCTCCCGCCACGGCGATTGGCTGTCGGCGAGGGAAGGCGGGACGAGCCACTGGCGGATCAAGGAAGGGGGGAGTCTGGGCCGGTTGCCAGGGGCTGGTTGCTACGGGCGGAGGGACCCGGCCTCTGACGGGAGCAGGGGAGGGGGTCCCCAGGGGGAGAGGGGTCCCCAAGGGGGGTTTCCAAAGGCAGGAGGCTCCCAGGGGGAAGAGGGAACCCCCAGGAGAAGAGGGTCCCCGAGGGGGGGGGGTCTCCAAAGGAAGGATACTTCCAGGGGAAACGGGGTTCCC
The DNA here is from genome assembly GCA_013400335.1 of Eurystomus gularis. Taxonomy (NCBI): domain Eukaryota; kingdom Metazoa; phylum Chordata; class Aves; order Coraciiformes; family Coraciidae; genus Eurystomus; species Eurystomus gularis. Next base: position 35,942 of record VZZY01010164.1, on the reverse strand, counting down.
CAAGGAAAAAGGGGTACCCAGGGGAGGGTCTCCAAAGGCAAGAGCCTCCCAGAGGAGCGGGGGTCCCCTCTTGAGAGAGGGAGCCCCCATGGAAAAGAGGTTCCCCAAGGAGAAGAGGGTCCCCAAGGGGGGTCTCCAAAGGCAGGGGGCTCCCAGGGAGAAGAGGAGACCCCAAGGAGGGAGAGACCTCCACCAAGAAGAGAGTCTTCAAGGAGAAGGGGATCCCTGTGGCTGGGTTGCCAGGAGAAAGGGGACCCCAAGGAAAATGGATCCCCCAAGGTGGGACAGTCTCTGTGATGAGGAGGTCCCCAGGGAGGGAGGCTTGCCATGGAGAATGCCTCCCCCCAAGGAGAGGGGGATCCCCAAGGAGAGTTTCCAAAGGGAGGAGGTACCCAACAGGAGGGAGGGACCACCAGTGGAAGGGAGTCCTGAAGAAAGGAGGTCCCTGTGGGGAGAAGGCTCACCAGGGGGAAGGGCCCCAATGGAGAAGGGAGCTTTGGGTCCCTGAGCCCCCCAGAACATGAGTCCTCACCCCAGCACCCCAGGGTCCTGCTGACACCCCATGGGAGATGAGGGCCATGTGGTCCCTGGCTCTGAGCTCCACACGTAGCCATGGCGTGTGCTCCTCCTTGGGCACCGCTGAGGTGAGACTGCGGGGGCTGCACCGTGCCGCACGCCCAGTAATCCTCTCAGGTGTCCCCACATCTCACATCATCATCACCGAGAAGCATCTGATGGTGAATAAAGAGAAGGTCCAGCTACTCATTGTTATCTGCTCTTCTTCCAGGGGGATTACACCTGCACCTTCACGTACTCAGCTCAGGGAGGAACGAACGAGGTGAGTTGGGCAAACCTTCGAGTGTTTCCCTTATGCTCGGTGTCTGCGGCTGTACAGAGCGAGAAGCTGTTGAGGGTGATCGTGTTTGTGATGAGCTGATTCCAGGGACCAGGAGCTGTGGGGAGGGGTGCTTGCACCATTTCCAGCGCTGTCTGTTTGTTGGATTTGCTCCCTGGACGGAAGCGTCCTTCGTGTGTGGCAGTGACGCTCTGGTTCGTGAGAAGTGGCATTTGTGAGGCTTAACAAATCCCTGGGCTGGATGTCTCTGGAGAACAGGGAGTGACGTTTTCATACCCCACTTGGTCCCGTGTTCTTTAGGAGCCTTGAAGGTTTTTCTGCAGCTTGCCTTGCTGCTGCGGTGAGCCCTGTGCAGATACAGTTTGTACTTTCTTATCTGCAAGTCCTCCTAGAGTCAGGCCCTTTTAACGTAAAGGGAAACGAGACTTTCACTCTTTCCTGTAGCTGTGCTAATGAAATCGTGACGAGGAGAGGACAACCAGGCCATGACCTTTGCGCAATGCGAAGCAAAAGGGGCCGTCAGTGAGCGCTGTGTAGTTATGGCGTGGTGGTGTAGAACAGTTGAAACTCGTCGTGCCTGCAGCTGGGACGGGAGGTGACTGGCCTTGGGGGTGAGCGGGAAGCACGAGGCTCTTACCCACATTAACTGTGTGGACCTTTCCCCTCTGCAGCAATGGCAGATGAACATTGGAGTCAGCGAAGACAACCTGCTCTTCTCCTGCTCCATCTGGAGGTGTGTTCTCTAACCCCAAACTCTCAGAGGCAAAAGCAGCAATAAGGCAGGTGGGGTCTGGGCCAGGGGTGCTGCCTCCTGCCTCGTTTGCTGCTCTGCAGGGTGCCTCCGGAGGCCTTTCCTCTCCTGAGAGATGCTGAGCCTCTGCGGGGGCTCTTTCTGTGGTTGATAAATGCTGTGTTCCCCCTTCAACTCCCTCCATGAGAGCCAGAGGTGCCCGCAAAGGGAGGGAGCTGTGAATCCCCAGCTCATCTGCACCTCCGCCCTCTCTGCCGATGTCAGACACTCTGCTTTCTTGTTTCAGGCCCCAAGGGAAGTCTTATCTCTTCTTTACCCAGTTTAAAGCTGAAGTGAAAGGAGCCAAGATAGAGCACGCCATGGCTTATGTAAGTCCCAGCTGATCGCTTGGAAGCAGGCGTGTGGGAGGCTGCTATAAAACATGAATTAGACATGGAAAACATTTATTAGACATCTGTGCAATCAAATGTACTCCATCACGTCCCTAATTAGAGAGCGGTGGCAGGCAGGAGAGCGGTGGCAGGTAGGCTCTCCTGCACCATTCCGTGTCTGCTGCCTCAACGCCGTGGGTTTGCTGCTGGCTCTGCAAAGGCTGGCTGGCTCTAAAGACGCCGTCCTGCCAGGCTGCGCTGCGTGGGGCAAGTCCTGGTTTGCCTCAATGAGTTACACGTGATAAAGTAAAACCTCTGCTGGTGCTTTGGTCTGGTTCATTCTTCCATTTCCCAGTCTTCAGCAGTGAGGCTTTCAGTCACCCGAAGGACACAGGTTCTGGTTTAATAGGAGATCTGAAAGCAGCCAGAGCTTTTCCTTCAGATTTCCTTTGTGGACTGAATTCTTTCACTCCGCGCTACTAAAATTTGTTCTGTTTTTTTCAAAATGCGCCGCGTTTGTTTGTTGGCTTTAAATACAGTAGCTCTTGGATTTGCCTCAGCTGCTTAAACCTCCTTCCTTCCCATTTCAGTCTCAAGCTGCAGTGGGAGCACAAAGCGACATCCCCTTAAAACAGGAAGAATTTGAAATCACCGAAACAACAGGTCTGTGGCTGGGAACGATCCGACCAAGGGGCTGGTGAGGGAGACGAGCCTGGCTGTGCTCTGGAGACGGGTGTTTCAGCTTAATGTGGAGAGGTGACAACGTACAGGAGGCCAGCGCACGTGACGCAGTCGGGGTGCTCTCGAGCCGTAGCTGGCAGGAGGGTTTTGCAGGTCCCGTTCCTGTGTGAACGTTAAATTAGCAGGGGGAAGAGCGGGTTGCTCACAACATCCTTGTCACATGCTCGAGAAGGAAGAGCACTGCCCGACGTGCTGGCTCTTGTCGCCCTGGAAGGGAACCAGCGGGGCTGTTTTGTTCGTGCCTTACCATCTGTTTATCCGGCGCTCGTTTTCTCTCTTTCTAGTGTCTCACAGGGAAGGCAAGTTCCGCTTTGAACTCTCCAAACTCATGATCGTAGCAAAAACGCCCCGTGACGAGCTGTGACCCCCGCGGCCGGGGTCGGGCCGGGTGCTGTGGCCAGAAGAGCATGGCAGATAAAGAGGATCGCTTGTTAACCGCGGGGTTTTAATTTTTTTCGGTTGGTCAAACCTTTTCTTGTTTTCCATATTGAAATGTGCTGGGCTCCGAGGCGAGTGGGGCTTGGAGGTGTGAAGACAGATGCGTTCTGTCTTGTGTCAGAGTAACAACGTGCTTTGCAGCGGGAAACCTCCTCTGAGACTCCCGATCGGCTGCCAGCCATTCTGTCGCCCGCTTTCTGCTTGGCTGATCTGCTGGACGTGGTAAAGCTCCCCTGGAACTGGGGGCTCCTTATCTCCCGTGCTGGGAAGAGCAATGCGGAAAGATAAGTGGCTGGATTTAAACCGAAGGGAAGTTGTTAACTCTGTAGTCTCTGGAGGGGAGTCAGGATTTCTCTCTCCGCAAGCGTGACAGGAGGAAATAAGTAAATTGAGCGGGAGGGGGAAGGAAAGGGAGAGAGCTGGCCGAAGCTGGCCAACTCCTTGCTGAGCGGAGCAGGAACATTGCTGGGGAGGACGTTCTGGAGCTGCCCTCGTGCAGAGCGTGGGTTGGGATGGCTTGGCACGGGAACGGCAGAGCTGCTTATTCTGACACAGCCCAGGAATCAATCCAAGCAACACTTTCATGGCTCAGTACCATGGCAGGACTATTTTCTACGTACAAAAGTGATTTTTTTTTTTTTTTTTTTCTTATCTAGAGTATTAACAGCGAGGGAATGTGGAATTCCTTTCCTGTGTAAATACAACACAAAATAAAGAAATAAAGCATCGTGCTCTGGCCTGAGTTTGCTCTGCTCTGTGGCTCCTGCCCTCTCCAACTGGCTCAATCTTTGGCGTTTGCTTGGCCAGGAGGAGCCAGGATATCACATGGGAGTGTGGAGGCTGCAGAGGGTTTAGGGGGGGTCCTGCCCACCCGAGGGGTCCCAGCACACGAGAACAAGGCTCCAGGTGGACCTTTGTGCAGCCCAGCACCATCATGCCGAGTGCTGTTCGTGCCTGGTGATGGTTTTTGATGCCCAGTGGTTGTTGTGGGCAGTGGTAGCTGCTTTGCCCATTCTGGAGGGAGTTCCCTGGTTTGGGGCAGGGCTTTGTACTGGGGATTTTAAAAGCTCTGGTTCCCAGGCTGTTCCTAAATGCTTCTTTCCCTGATGCGTGGCTCTTTCTGGATCTGCAGATAACCTGCAAGGGCCCAGGAGTGTCCTCAGCCCCTGACCAAGCTCTGAGCCGCATTTAGGGTGCTGGTGTTGCAGGTCTCTGACCTCGCCGAGAACCAGAGCAAAGTGGGTTGAAGGGACTCATCTCTCAGACTTGTACAGCCAGGGTTGGGATGGGGAACCCGGGCTGTAAGACGGCTCTTCTAGCAGCGAGTGTGCTCTCCAGAGCTTCCCTGGGACAAAAACACAAGAGTTTGGGGATGAGGCGGGTGTTTGCCGTGGGGTAGGGGGCAAGAAGTTTCAGATTAGACTCCCATATGTGAAGGAGAGCTGGTGCCAGGCATCTGGTGGGTTAAGCGTGGTCCTGGGGTGTACAAAACCCCCGGGGACAAAGGGAACAGCCGTGAGTCAGGGCTCATCTGAGCAGAGATACTTCATGCAATTAAGGAGCATCTCACAGCAGCCGTCACGCGCCTCGAGAACAGAACTCGAAGCGTTTCTGGCTGTCAGTGCCACCGCCGTTCTGCTTTGCCTGCTTGCTGCATCTGCTGATAACTCCACCGAGCCGTGCCCCGCTGCTCGGCACAGTCGCCGTGAGCCTGCCGGGGATGGGACGGTCTGTTCTCCAACGCCGTGGGCCAAAGGCCACCTCCAGCCTGCCCTCCTTGAGTGACCAACGCTTTGGTGGAGCTTGGCCACCTTCTCTGTGCACACCCTCAAACGTGCTTTACCCCCCGCCCAACCCTGACGCCGTCACGCAATTAAATTAGCTGCGATAGCTGGAGCCAGGCCTGTGAAATGACAGCGATAGGGGCTTTATTTCTCATATTTAATCTTTTAAGGCTGGAAGTTATCAGCGCCTCGAGCCAGCGGCGGGAAGGGAGCAGCGAATGGGAGCCGTGGAGCCGCTCGCTGCCCACAAGCGTTGGCAGCCTCCTGTGCCGGGAGACATCCCATGGAACAGGAGGCACAAGAAGGTCGCGGAGATAAGGCCGGCAGAGACTGTGCCGGTGTCTTTTATGCTAAAAGGGGCGATTTTTGGTGTTCAAAGCCGAGAGCGGCGCGTTGGACGCGGGCCATGGCTGGTGCAGCCAGGCTCTGAGAGCGCAGCACTTTTACAACACGCCCGTGTGGATCTCCACGGAGCTGCCCGTCGTCTTCCGCTGTCGGGGGTGGGTTTCAGCTCCCGCCCGGCAGCGAGGGGACGTGGGGATGCAGAGGAGCGTGGGGACAGTCTACATCAGAGCAGGATTTGCTCCCCCCAGGACCCCAGATAGTTGCTACCAGGTTTTACACCATGTTTCCTCCCACCAGTTCAGTGCTGGGAGCTGCTGGGCCACGGAGCAAGGGCAGCCTGGCCAGCAGCGATGCCAGGGGATGGAGAGCAGAGAGCAATCGCTGCTTCAACGACGAACCCAACTTTCCCCAGCGCTCCCTTCATCGCTGTCGGCCGCCTCTGTAACAACCCGCGGAGCACCCAGGCCAAACAGGGGAGTTTATTCAAAGAACTCAGCAGGGCTACAGAGTTTGCTAAAAAATAACAACCACAACTCAGTCGAGGACACGTAAAACGTACACAGTCCCAGGGAGGGCTCTGGATTACCACTGAGGAAGGCGTTGGAGCCATCACAGTGGTACCATCGTGGGAAGCTGGTGGGGGTCTTGGATGAAGGGGTGGACCTGGGATGGAGGAGGTCCCTCCAGCTTCTCCCTGCCCTGAGGGACAGCTGCTTGCCCAGGTGAGGTGGGATCCGTCTGGCCTCAAGGACTCGTCCTTTAGGAGGCCGAGGCATACGCTAGCCCACAAGGCACAGAAGCACCTTCCTACCCTGGGCAGCATGAGCTTGGTCCATGATTTGCTCCCACAATGTCATGGAGCTGCTGAAAGACAACCTTCTGGTAACAGGGTTTCACACTCATTCATCCAAGCAACTGCCCACCCACTCAGAGACACCTTAGAGGTGTTACACCACGAGTCTTTGGTTTGGTTTTTCCCCCAGGAGGGTGGCAATAAGAGTTCACGGCAAGGAGTCCAGTTCCTTGGACTCCGACCTAAGAGCACTTGGTGAACAAAGGAAATCAAACTGTACAGCAGAAGCCCGGAAGCCCAGGATCACCTGGAAAGGACTCAGCCCAGCACAGGGAGGGGTTTGCACACCCCAGGCAAGGGTTAGACAAAGTCAAGAGGCTCAGTCTTTTGTAGAAATGAGAAAATGAGTTAGCACTACAGAGGAGAAGAGGCCATCAAGCCTGGTGATGGTCAAAACAGGCATACATCCAGTCCTTGGTCTCACAGGAGGCAGAGTCCAGCAGTCGCTGCCGATGGCCCCAACTTCATATGTTGTCCTCCTCCAGCATCTTGTTAACCCCTTCGCAGATCCTCTTCAGGTGGGTGCGGTAGGGCTCGCTCGGCCCGTAGAGAGCCGAGAGGAACTCATAGTCCGCAAAGTGATTGAAGACGTGGTTGATGCGGGAGTGGGATTTGGCCGTCAGGTGGCCATTGACAGCCTGGTGCAGCAGGTCCCGGCACTCTGTCAGCACGCCCGACATGACCCTGCGGTCGAAGGTGAAGTCTATCTGGTGGAAGCTGACAGCCGTCATGGCCAAGGTGTGCACCTTCTTGCGGAAGCGCTCCATCACCAGCAGCTCCTCGGGGCTGAACTGCCCGTTGCGGTAAAGCACGCCCAGCTTCATGACTATCTTGATGAGGTTTTTGATGATCTTCTGGGCCTCTTTGCGGTTGTGGGTGTACTCCTTGGTGGCCCGGTAAAGCTCATCCAGGATCTCACTGCTGGTGTCATCAATGAAGACGTTGGCTATGGTCTTGGTAGCCATCTTGCTCAAGAGCTTCTTCTGGGCCTGCAGGGCCAGGTTCTTGGTGCTGAAGGTGTCCATCTCTGCAGGGGGAAGAGGCACACGCAGAGTTCAGCCCACGCCCTGGCTCAGTCCCCATCCTCTCTCCTCCCAACACAGCTTTCTGGGAGAAGGAAGAGCATCTCCAGCCAACAGCAAGACCAGGAGGAGCTCCTGGATGCCAGGGCTGGCAAGAGCTGAGCTCACGCCCCGGGTTTTGTTTGTAAGATGAGTCCCAGGGTGTTCCCACCTTCCTTCCCCCAAACTCCGGGGAGAAGCTACAGCACGCCGGGCAGCGTTGGAGGTGAGCAAGGTCTCCCTACCTGAGCATCGCCCGCGATCCTCCATCCCCGTCTCCCTCCTGCGCCCGTCACCACCCTCCTCCCGGTGCAGGACGGGCTCTTACCCCATCATTTTGACATTTTTTTTTCTTCCTTAAAACCTGACTCATTTCCTGCAGGGTGAGCTGGGGACGACCCAGGTGATGGCTGAGTCACGTAGCGCAGCCGGCACGGCACAGCTCACCAAGGCCGGGGCGGCACGGCCGGTTCGCGGCACCCACCGGCGTGTTTCGAAGCCCTTTTCCCCGGCGCTGCCCACCCCGGTACACCCACGCTGTTGGAGTTCGGCCTCATTCCGATGCCATCTCAGCTTCCTCCAGAGCATCGCACGGAGGTGAATAATTCAGCAAGCCAGAAACCTCACCCAAGCGCCCGACTCCCCGCGCCCCGGCGGGACTCAAATCAATCATTTCGGGCAAATTACGGCTTTAAAAACGGCTGTGACTGAATAAAACGCCACCGACCCTGGAGATGTGTCTTGCCCCGGGAAATCGCAGAGCTACAAATCACGGGGAGGCGAGAACAGCGTGATAACAACCGGCTCCCACGCCAGGATGGATGGGCAGAGGTGGGGGCTGCTTATGCAAGAGCCTGCACGTGGCACGGTCAGCCTGGCAAGGCGGGAGCGGGGAAGGGACGGGAGCACGCTATAAATACATCACCGGGGAGGGGGGAAGAGCTATTTAAGCTAAAGGCTGCTGCTGGCGTGAGAATGGAGGGGGATGAATTTGCTGTGGATACGGAAAGAGGGAAGTTCGGGTTACTCTAGCACAGAGCCGAGTCCATCCCCATCATGGGCAGACCCTCCTGGATGAGCCACCACCCAGTCCTCGACCTCCTCTGGGGTTCCTCAATCCTGCTCCTACCACCATGGAGCTCACGCCAGGCTCTTGGGACCAAATCCCGATTTCCCAGTGGGAACCCAGCACAGGTGGCGTGCAGCGGTGCGAGGGCCACGGTGGATGAGTGATGGTGCACGGGCAATGGTGGATGAGTGATGGTGCGAGGGCGACGGCACAAGCTGAGCCCTGGTTTCCCAAGCACCATCCAGCCACCGGCTCCCCCAAGCCCCAGGCTGGCCGAGGCTCTGCGAGGGTGCGAATTAAGCGAGAGCGGCGACGGAGCCGGCATCACCGCCCGAGCTGCCGCACGCAGCGTTATTTCTAGCCCTTGGGAAAAAAAAACACAAGAGGGTTGTGAGTATTTCCTTCGATGTGAAAACATTGATTTTTGCCAGCGTGGAGCTTCCAGTTGAAGCTCTCGTGCTTAATAAGACAGAAATGACAAAGCAGAGGCTGCTCCCGCAGAGCCGTCGGCAGCTCCCGGGCGGGTCGGGCTCATTTGACGCCAACGGCTCCATGCACGAGATGCTGCCGGAGCCGAGCGCGGAGGGATGGGCAGGGGGGGCAGAGGCAGCGCGGCTCCGTCCTCTCTGTAACGGGGACTCGCTCTGCCCGTGGCCTCCCCGAAGGAGCGAGGCTTTGCCGCGGCGTTGGCACCCTGCACGTCCCCTTCCTTACATCCCGCGGTGGCTGCGGGGTGCCCTGGGCTCCCTGCCTGGATAAATAGGAATTCCCACACCTGAGCTCTCTGTTGGGCAACCACAGCCAGAAAGTGAGTGCAAACTCCACCTACGGAGCCCGGAGAAGGATAGGAAGCCCACGGCTCCCAATTAGCGACCGTAATAACGGACCAACCCTCGACTCCCAGCACTGAATAACGCCTGCCTGCCCCACAGCCCTCTCCGGGGGACTGGGGAGACGAGCATCACTCATGAGGGGAAACTGAGGCACAAAGCAGTGGCAAGAGGTCTTTCCCGACCCCCCAAAATGTGACCCGCTCCTTCTCCAGCGCCCATCTCCAGCTGTTTTGCAGGTCGCTCGCTGCAAACCCCAAGGAAACCCAAGCTCACCTCCCAGAGCGTTCGCTCCCGCTCAGCACCAGGGCCGGTTAACCCGGCACGCTCCGCACCACGCTCTGTCCCACCAGGACCTGCTGATTCAGCACCAACCGGGAGATTTTACCGGAACGAGCCGTGTTCCTGCCGGGAAGGGCTCCGCGACCCCATTGTTCCCAGAGGGGCTGCTATCGGGGCGCGGAAGAGGCAAGCCTTGCCCCGACGAGCAAACTCGAGACCGAAATAAACCACCCCGTTTCCTTCCTGTCGCTGAAGTTTCCAGCCCCACTCAGGCCTTGTTTTTTTCTTCCCCTCCTTCTTCTTTTTAATGAAAACGCCCTCGAAACCCAGCTTCTTCTACCAAAAAAAGAGCAGCCGGGCGTTGCTTTCACCGAGTCCCTCCCTGCTCCGGAAAAGGTGGCTTTGGGGACAGTCACAGCCCTTTTCTGGGGGGTTTTTCCACCCATTTTGCAGGTTTCGGGGGATTTCTGCAGCCCTGAGCGTTGGAGCGGAGGTTGGGATAGCTGACATCCTGCGCGAGGTGGGGATGCGGTGACACAGCCCAAGTCCCTGCCATGGGGACGGACACGTGCCAGCACCGGGGCACCCACGAGCATCTCATCCAACACTCAGCTGCGACCTCAGCCCCATCCCGCGGGGGACCCCTCACAAAACATCTCCTACACCACGGCAGACGCAAGCAAGATCAGGATCTGGCCCTCTCATTAAAAGACATCAATTAAAGCTCCTGTCTGCAGTGGGGAGCCACAAGACCCTGTTGTCATCCTGCCAGCACCTGGCGCCGGTGCCACTGGCGTGTGCCGTGGCAGTCACAGTGTGACTGGCAGCTCATTTAGGGCCAAATCCAGCAGTGGCACCATCCCACATTATCCCTGCCTGCCCCAAAGATCCCTCTCCCCCAACCAGTCCCAGTCACCGGGTACCCACCAGCATCTCCTCATGCTCATCCCCACCAAGCCCCCGCCAACTCCCTCAGCAGCGGGCTGAATATTTCATGCAAAAGCACCTAAATAATTAATGGAGCGGCGGGAGCAATCGTGCAGGGCGAGGGGAGAGCTCCGCGAAGCTCCAGCTGAGAGCAGAGGCCCCTCCACCCCTCTTCCTCCTCCTCCTCCTCCTCCTCAGCAGGGCCATATTAACTTGTAGCTGTCTTGCTACAAGTTTCCTCCCACACAGAAGCATCGCCTTCCCAGCCAGGGTAAACATTTAATGGTGGAGATCGCCCCAGTTTTCCCTCCACCCCACGTGCCGCCTGCTCCCAGCTCTGCGCCCAGCAGCCCCCGAATCCTTGGCCAGACAGGATCCCAGTGCTCCACTCTCCGTCCCCCGGCATCGCTTTCCACCAGCTCCCCGCGCCTCCAACCCCTATTAATTAATTAAACCCTGCTGCCGCGCTGGATTATAGGAGACGGTTCGGAGCGCCGGCACGGCACGGGGATGTAACCGGAGAGCCCAACCACCGTCACCAGCCCCGTCCCCCACCATCCATGACCCTTCCAGCTTCCAGACCCCATTTTACCAGCGCTGGGCCGGCAGAGGAGAAGGAGAAGGAAGGCCACCCGCCGCCTTCTGCGATAGCCGTGCCTCGCACGTTGCCATGGGTGCAAACAGCAGCGAGAGCCGCCGAGTCCGGCGCGTGTGTGTGTGTGCCGAACTGGGTGAGGCCACAGAGGAAGCCACTGAGGAAACACCTCGCCCGAGGAAAAACTCCTTTCTTGGCAAAGATGGCCCAAAAAAAGTGGCCGCCGCGGCGACGAGCCCAGAGCAAGGATGCTGCCGGTGTCGTCTCAACCGGGCACGGTGCCGGGTGGTTCTATCTTGCTCATGCCAACGGCGCTCAGCCACATCCCCACCATGATCCCACCATCTCTGCCACCGGGATCTGAACGCCCCTATCCCATAAGCTCCTTCCCGCAGGTGCCCGCGCCGGGGCTGCGTTCGCAGCCCCGNCCGGGCGGCCGATCCAAGGGGGCTCCGGCGATGCCAACCCCGGGCGTGGGTGGTGAATCCCGCTGGCGACTTCCCGATTGCCGGCACCGCGTGGGAATGGGATCCTGGCCCACGGGGAGGTGCCGGTGGCGGCTGCTTTGGTAGGAAAGGGTGGGTTGATGTTCTTCTTCTCGGTGCAATCTTGGGGT
>VZZY01010164.1:0-22940 GCA_013400335.1 Eurystomus gularis | reverse complement strand
CGGAGGCGCCGGGCGGGTGGGAGCGGGGCGGGGCCGTGGGTCCCGGCGTGCGTGGGCCGGTCCCGTTAGCGTGGGACGGGCATGGCGGGGCCGCGGATGGGGCCGCCCTGGGGGCTGTAGGGAGCTGCGTGGGTGACGGGGACACGGGTGGGTGAGGGGGTCACGCGTGGAAACGGCGCGGGATGGTGGCCGGTACCGAGGGGGCTCCGGAGGAAGAGCTTAGGAGGGCGTTGGTAGAGCATAGGCAGCACTGGAGGGGCTCACAGAGTCCCCCCTCACCCACCCGTGGGGGTCCGGGGGGAGCTACGGGCATGTGACACCCGTGGGAAATGGGGGACGGCGTGGGGTTCGCAGGACGCCTGCTCCGGTGCCAGCATCCCTGCACCGGGCCCTTTTCTGCCCTGCTCCCACCCTTTGCTGGGAGCAGCCTGCTGGGCTGTGCAGGCGGCTGCTGCGTGGGGGGCTCTGGGTGGGGGTTTGGGGGGGCGCTGCCCACCCCGACCCTAAAACACGCACCTGGCCCCAATCCACCCGCCGCCCACCACCAACCGGGGATGGGCATCTCCTCCACTTGGCCGAGGGACTGTGGGGCCTGGCGTGGTGGGTGGTGGGTGGTGGCAGCCCCCACGGTGGGCACAGGGCTGGTTTCTCAGGGGGGTGTCACAGGGAGCCCCCTGATCTGGGCAGCCCAGGGCCAGAGGCACATGGAGGAGTTTTTAGGCCAGGGTGCAGCAACCGTGGGGTCACGGCCATTGGTTTACCCCTGTGTGGGGGACCCCAAAAGCCCCATGGTCCCTCTGAGGCTTGCACCCCCATCCTGAGCATCCTCTTCCTCCCGGCTCAGTGGGAAGGAGACACCACATAGGATCCTAATTCCGAAAGGTGACATTAAACAGCTTAAAGGTGGGATTTAGAGCGGATTAAAGTCTGGATTAACCAGAGCCTTGGCTTGAATCTTGGTCTCATGCAGGGATGGGGAAAAGAACCTCAGCTCGCCTCAGCCCCCTCCAACTCCGCTGGCCCCCCACTCCACAGCTGTGCCTGACACCCCCGGGGCATTGCCCCCCCAGAGCCCCCACTCCTGCTGCCTCCGAGGATTTGCTCCTGGCCTCAATTGTGCCAGAACAGCCGGAGCAGCTGTTCCCACTCTCCCGAACAGTTGCAGCATCAACCTGCCCAACATAAATCACCCTCCCGGGCTCGTCTGTTGCCGGTGGCCACTTGCAGCAGTGGGAAACAAGCCGTTAGCCAGGACCAGCACACCACGGGCGTGGGGGCAAGGAGATGTGATAGATCAGGGGAGGTGCTGAATGGAGCTGGGGAAGTGCTGGCAGATGTGGTGGCTTCCTGCTGGCAGACTCCCGTCCAGCACTGTGTCCCTATCACTGCTTGGTCCCATGTCCCCATTGCTGTCCTGCCCCACGTCTCCATCACTGCCTGGTCCTGTGTCCCTCTGGCTGTTCCATGTCCTCATCACTGCCCCATCCCGTGTCCCCATCTCTGGGCCATCCCGTGTCCCCATCTCTGGGCCATGCCTGCAGCCCTGCCTGCTGTGCTCACCTCACTCAGGCCACTGCTAAAGGTGCTGTGGAGGGTGGCAGGATGGGCTGGGCATGTGGGGGACCCCCTTCTCCCCCCCCAGTGCACCCCCAGTGTGCCCAGCATGCAGACCCCCCACTTCCCATCCCTGGAGGCATCTCAGGGACAGGCCCCTGCATTGCACAGCTCTGCCCTTCACTGCCAGCCCCAGAGCCGGACCCCAAACCCTCCTGGGGTCCCAGCAGGGTGATGCTTGGCTGGGGGTCATGCCAGGGCTCGCCCCATCCCTGCCGGGTGGCCCTGGGTGCTGCCGGCGTGGCTGGAGCAGCCATTGCCCATCGGTGGGGGATGAGAGCTGGCGCTGCACGAAAACAGAGAATCAAAGAGAGAAGAAACAGGATCTGGGCCAGCTCGGGTGCTGTCGCGCTCCCCCCTTTCCTCCTTTCAATGAAATGAAATGGTGCTTTGCAACGGCTCCTCTCCCGCATGCCGAGCATCCCCTCGTGCTTGCATGGCTCATTCTGCTCCTTCTCACCTCGGTGGCCAGCTCATGACCGGTGACACCAGTCCCAGCTGCTCCCACCTCCGCGGTCCCCAGCCGGGTGCTGGGGAGCTCGGTCCTGGGCGAGGGGGGAGCATCCCCAGAGAGGCAGCACCTGAATAATTCACAAGAGCTCAGGTGGAGAAACGGGAGCTGCTGAGCGCTGGGTTGCGGAGGAGCTGCTCTCTGTCCTCTCTTTCATCCCCAGTGTCACTTTGCCACCCATTTCCATCAGCCTCCAGAGCAGGTTGCTGGTGGCACAGCCCAGGCTCCACAGGGAGCATGTCCCTGGAGCACCCCAGCACCCAGCACCACCACCCTGCTTTGCTGAGCAGATGTGTGTCCCCACACCCACAGGTGACCCCAGCACCCACAGGGTGTCCCCAGCACCCACGCTGCCCCGTTGGGGTGACAGACACCAGACCCCAGCAGCTCCTGGGACAGGGGATGGCATCACTCCCCGTAAAGCCCTTATTGTCACTGGGGCATGTGTGGGGTGGGGAAACCATCCTGGGGGGTGATGAATCCCCCAAGCTCTTCCCACCGCCGGCATTTCGCATGCCCATTGCTCCCCTCCCGCGCCCCGCGCAGCTGCGCCTCGCCACAATGGCCCCTTCTTGCCACGTTACCGGCACCGGCTGTGCCGCCTCGGCCCCTTCCCCAGCGCCGGCCTTCCCCGCCAGCAGTCGAGGAGGAAAAATTCATCCCACTAAAAAAAAATATTCCACCCCAGCAGCCACCAGCTCTGGAGGAGAACCGTGAGCCAGGGATGCTCTCCCCAGTACGCACCAGACCAGTTATCCTGGAGATGCACTGGAATATTCAGCTGGCGTTGGATGGGGGGACAAGGAGCACGGAGGTGTCACTTAGGGGTGATGACAGCTTTAGGTGCAGCACCAAAGCAAGCTGTCCTAAAGCCATGAGGACAGGCTGTGGCTGTGGCAGGACCATCCTGCTCCTGCATCCCAGGAAAGATGAGGTGGATGGTGCTGGAGGCTCATCCTCGCCTGGCCCAGAGCACCCAAGGGAGAGAAACTACCATGGAAAACAAGGATCCCTTTGACCCACAGAAGGGTTTTCTCCCTGCCATGACCCCACGTCCATCTCCTGCAGCCTCAGGAGGTGATTTTTTCAGAGGTGCTGCCTCACTGGTTCTCTCCTCCCTGCCTCCGGACACCGCGTGCCGCTGCACATAAATCCGGGACATCGCCTGAAAGGCTGCGGATCCCATCTGGAGTGATTAAACCCTCCGGGGAATGGCAGCAACCCAACAAACTTCACCAAGGAAGAGATAAAAAGATGCAGTTTGGCACCGCCACAATGTCACTGGTGTCAGCAGCCACCGGCAGGACCCATGGAGGGGTGATGTCAACACTGGGGACTGATCAGTGGAGGTGTTGCTCCCACGGCACCCTGGTCCCCAGGCACCCACGAGCACCCACCATTGGGAATTACAGCCGTATCCCAATCTTACGTGTCATCTCCCAGGGATGTGAGACTAGGGGAGCCCCTTCCCAGGCTGGGAGGGTGCACCCGATCCCGGTGAGCCCCCTAAAAAAGGCTTGAGCTTTGGTTTGGAAGGGTTTAAGGAGCTGCCACTGTAAGGATCGGGGGCTGAGGCTGTGTGGCTGGATCCAGGCACTGGTAGGGGAGGGGGCAACCCTCCAGGGATGAGCTTCAAATGGGGACCCAGGACCCCCTGAGCCAGAGGGGTGACACGGAGGGTCACGGGGCGGGGGGACATGTTGGGGGTGGCAGGTAGATGAAGGGTGACGGGGCTGGGTGCTGATGGGTGTCCCAGCGTGGAGCGGGACATGGCCATAGGAGCTGCGCCCCAGTAGCACCTTGTCACCATGAGCTGGGGGAACACTGGGGGCTGCTCCCCAACCCGGGGATTTAACCCCTTTATTCCTGGTGCTCTTTTTTGCTGATACTCCCCCACCCCCGGAGCCAAAGGGTATTGTCTGTAGGGCCACATCCCCAGGAGGGCAGTTCCCACAGAGCAACATCCCCCCCCCTCCCCAGCTGCACATCTGGGCCCCACACCACAGCTGGAGCAGGCGCCTTCTGCCTCTGTTCACAGTAGAGCGGCTGTGAGCGCTTTGACTCATTAGATAATTAAAGCTCGGTCAAAGCTGTCATCAGTGAGTGCTGCTCCTCGAGAGACTGCCTGCTCCTCCCTGGGATGGACAGAGGAGGATACTCTTGGGGGGGACACCCTGGGGAAGGGGCTCCAGTGATCACCCACCTCAGAAGGAGGTGAAACATCATCCTCATCTTGGGGACACCATGCCATGGCATGATGGCATGTCCCCATGTCACCGCCTGAGTGTGACCGGCTTACCTGGGCTCCTTAGCCCAGTGAGAAGCAGCGAGACTGAGGCCTGGCTGCTTAATTTGGGTCTGGGGGCTGCCAAAAGAGACCCCCAGTGCCATTCTGAGCCATGCTGAGCTGTGCCGAAGCCAACACAGGGCCCTGGGGATGCTCCAGCTACACCGGCCGGGACAAAAGCAAATGTAGGTTAAGCACAAAGCACTGCAGCTCCCGCTCTCGGAGCGCTGGGGGGGGGCCAGGGCAGGCACCGACCATGACCTCCCGCTGCAATTAGCTAATTGCTCCGTATTCCAGCATGCGCGGGCCAGGGGAGATGCTGTTATTGCTCCCCGCTGCACGTTCCCTGTGGTAAAGCTGCCCCGGGGTCCCTGTCCCCCCCCTGCTGCAGTGCTGGGAGGATTAGGGTTGGAAGGAGGGGAGCACGTTGTCCCCCCCAAACCTGCTGTCCTCAGCTTGGCTGAGTGCTGCACCCCGACATCAAATTCTGCCCAATCCTTTGAGTGGGAAGTGGCAGCAGCCCACTCAGGTGGTACCCGGGGTGAGCAGGAGCCTGTGACATCATCATGAGCCCGTGACATCATCGCGAGCCTGTGTGACAAATGACATCGTCAGACAGAGAGGGTCCTTGTTCTGTCTCCTTGCCAGGCAGAGGAACCCCCAGAGCTTTGAGGGCTGGCAGCGGGCATGGGGAGTGTGGAGGCAGGCAGGACGCTGATGACATCATCAGCGTGATCCATGACGTCACTTGGTGGCAATCAAGAGGGGGTAAAGAGAGGGTTGTCCAGGCAGGCTGTGCTGGAGCAGCACCGGCTGTGGAGGAGGAGAATGCTGGCCCTGTGGAGCAGTGTCCCCAGATCACGGCCACAGAGCCTGGCCTTGCGCTGGTGACATATTGACTGGCAATTCTTAAACAAGTGGATTATTAATTAGCAGAAGAAGCTGGCTGCTTAATCCTCGCCATCCTCGGCTGAGCTGGGAGCCGGTGGTTGATGCTAACAGAGCCTGTTATAGCGGCGTGGTCGGCAGAGAGGCTGGAGCTGCCAGGAGAACATTGCAGCAGCCAGGGCTGGGATCTCACCGCATGGAATGTTGGCTGATGCCTCCCATGCCCCATATCTCTGACACCCCGACCCGTGCCAGGACCCCCGCGCTGGCCCAGGGCACCCGGCTGCTGGCGGGAGGGAATGGTTGTAACCATGCTGCCATCCCTGCCTCACCCACCCTGTGTGTTGGTGACCCAAAACCTGCAGGATTTCACTCCAAATCTGGTGGTGTCACCATGGGACTCACCCTGGCATGGGGGGATGGGAAGCTGGTGGTTGGGCACCTGCTTGCCGCATGCCTCTGTGCCATGCGTGCCCCTGGCTGGGGGGACTGTTGTGCCGGTGGCCATGCCATGGAGGGTGCAGGGTGCTGGGGACCAGCCCTGCCCGGTGCATCACCTCGACCACGCCTGTGGAGGTGTTACCCCTCACCAGAGCATCTTAGACACACATGTGGCCTCGTCCTTACTGTCCCCAGCCGCATGCGTGGTCTCATCCCCATTGCTCCCAGCCATGGGGCCAGCAAGGCCATCCTGGGGCCACTCGCCTGCTGGGCTGGGGACAGGCAGAGGGGGATGGGGACCAGCTCCTCCATCCCCATCTGAGCTGCCACCGGAGCCATCCTCGCCGCAGCTGCTGCCGCTCGCCGGCTCCATCCTGCCTTTTGCTGCCTTGTCTCCACCATCTGCTGAGATCCCCGCGGTCGGGGCATGCGGGTTTGCTCCCCAAATCCATACCCACGGTGCTGGTCCCATGGCGTCACCAGGATCTGAGCCCTGAGCGTTTTGCTCGCCGTTTCGGAGCAGACGATTTAATTTTGGTCCTAATCCCTTCCAGCGCCGGGCTCGCTTACCCGCGCGGCTGTCGGCGGAGATTTCCCATCCCTAATTAAAGCTCGGCACGCGTGGCGGCGATTCCCCGGGGATGCTTCCCTTGCCTCCCCATTTCCCGTCAAGATCAAGGGGATAAACCAGCGTTACTGGGAAAGTTAATGCTGGTGGCGGCCAAGGGAAGCGGTGACAAACCCCGAGCCAGCAGATGTGGCTCTGGAGGCGAATCCCCCCCCAAGTGCTGCCGCCAAGACTGGTGGGACAGCAGCAGGGACCCACGGCATGAGTTGGGCAGGTCTCAGCCCAGCACCAAGCCCCATCCATGGTGGCTTCTCGTGGCCTCACTGGGTGCGTGGTGTCATCAGCCAGCTGGGTCCCTTGGCCAAGCGTCCCCAGGCCTGGAGGCTTTGGGGTTGTGGGCATCACCCTCCATCAGGGTGCCACCGCCGCTGTCTCCCTCCCCACTGGCACCCCAGAATGAACCCCTCATGGCCCAGACCTCCCCACTGACCCCCGGTGAGGGGCACCAGGGCTGGCACTGAGATGGGGAGCGGGTTTGGTTGCCCAGTGGGTGCATCTGCCCTGGCTCCTGGCTGCCAGCCCGAGCACCGCCACACCAGCCAGGGCTTGGCAGGGAGGGTGGCACAGCCCCAACCCCCCCAAGAGCCCTGCGGGGTTATTCCCAGGCCTGGGGGGGCATGCGGGTTGCAGGCAGGGCTGCTGCCCGCTGCCTGGCACGGCTGCTGCCTGCTTAATTGCGCTGAAAGCACAACAGATGGCAGGATGGCTTCAAGATGGTCTTCTGCAATATTTCGGGGCTGCCGGGCTCCTTCACTTGCCATCCTCCAAAACAGCTCTGAGGAGAGAGGTTGGGAAGAGCTTCGTGTGCATTGGGAGATGGACAATGACCCCAGCAGCGATGGCCAAGCATGGGGACACACCACAGCCGGGGAATTAAAGGGAATTAAAACATTTGCTGGCCTCACACTGCATCGCTTTCTCCTCGCTGTAATCCCTGCCCGGGCTGCCCTTCCTGCCCAGAGCTCCATCACCTGCCCCTGCTCCCCAAGGACAACAGCCCCTTTGCCAGCGCTGCCAGCACCGAGGCCATGTGCCCGCGGCAGCTGGTGACAGCAGCTGGGTGCTGGGGGGTCCCCCCATCCTGGCACGGGGTGTTTTGTGCTGTGGAGGGATGCTGAGAGACCTCTTGGCTTCTTCCTGCAGATCAGGGTCTGGGAAGGATCTGGCCCAGCTCCCCTCGCTGAGGTGAGGTCCCAGCCCCAGTGGTATCGCCACATCTCCGGCTGTGCCAGGCTCTCCCACCATGGCACTGGGAACAGTGCCAGGGCTCAGCACCCACCAAGCACCCCAGGATGGTGTGGGACACCCACCCTGAGCTTTGCTGGTGCTGGGCCCCATCCTGTGCAAGGCCAGCAGCCAGCACCAGCACCCAGCACCCATCACCAGCACCAACACCCATCATGGCTGTCAGAGACCAGCACCCAGCACTAGCACCCAGCACTCAGCACCCAGCATGGCTCTGCTGCACTGGTGCCAGTTACCAGCACGGCTGCAAATCACTGGCACCCAGCACCGAGCCCTGGCACCCAGCATGGCTCTACTGGACTGGCACCAGCTACCGGCACCCAGCCCTGACACCCAACACCCAGGACCCAGTCCCAACACCCAGCCCCAGCACCCAGCCCCAAGCACCCAGCACCCAACACCCAACGTCAAGCACCCAACACCCAGTACCCAACACCAAGCACCCAACACCCAACACCCAGCACCCAACACCAAGCACCCAATACCCAACGCCCAGCACCCAACACCAAGCACCCAACACCCAACACCCAGCACCCAACACCCAACACTCAGCCCCAGCACCCAGCACCCAACACCCAACACTCAGCCCCAGCCCCAGCACCCAGCACCCAGCCGAGCTTGCAGCTCCTCCACCCACCCAGGGCAGAGGTGTATTAACCCGCGCTTCCGATGAATTATTTATCCGGCAGGTGACCTCATTCATTCAGATTGATTTTCCTCCGTGTCACTCCAATTCCGCCGTGCTCCTGGAACTGGCGGGTAGACGGCACGTCAGGTTCCGCACCGCGGGGACGGATGGGGACTGCTCCGCTGCTGGCATGAGCCAAAGGCCTCTGCCAGATCAAGAATTATTATTATTATTACCATCATTATTATCATTACCATTATTTTCTTAATTGGTATCAGCATAATTAAAATAAAGAATATAAAACAAATATAAATATGTGATTAGAATAATATAAACATATAAATGCCATCTAAATACATTATTCTAGAAATATACAAATAATATTTACATAATATAAAACAGGGCAGTGGTGGAGTCCCCATCCCTGGAGGGGTTTCCAAGCCGTGGAGATGTGGTGCTGAGGGCCAGGGGTTAGTGGTGCCCTGGCAGTGCTGGGTTAGAGGTTGGACTTGATGAGCTTAAAGGTCTCTTCCAACCAAACCAATTCTATGAAGTGTAAAAATACTCGTATATAAAATATAGGCATAAATGTGTATGTATATCCATATGTATTTATTTATTTGGTCTCCCCAGCACAGCCGCTGCTGGGACTGCTCCAGTCCCATCCCCACCCAGCATCCATGGGGAGCAGATGGAGGTCGGGGGCTGCATCCTGCCAGCCCAGTTGGGGCTTTCCCAATGCAGGAATATTGTACCCAGGCGATGCTGGGCCCTGGGATACAGGATGCGGCCGCAGTGGGCTGGAGCAGCTCCTGTATCATAGAATCATAGAATGTTAGGGGTAGACCTTCCTCAGGTGTTTGCTGCCTCTCTGAGCTCTCCGTGCCTCAGTTTCCCTCTCCCCCAGGAGGAGCATCTCCTGGGCAGGCAGGAGGGAGATGCCTTGTGGGAGGAAGGCTGGAGGAGGGAGAGGCAGCTGGGAGAGCTGCTGGTGGAGAAAGGCTGAGCTCGGGGCTGTGACCGATGACCGCATGCTGGGAAGGTGACAGAGTCAGGCTGGCGGTACCCCCGGTGCTGCTGGCCTTGTGCCATGGTGCTCCCATGGGAGAGCATCATCCCCATGGCCCCATCGCCCCCCCCTGCCACTACCAGCATCCCACTGGCTGAGCACCCCTCTGGCCAAACATCCCTCCATCCAAACATCCCTCCATCCAAGCACCCCTCCAGCTGAGCATCTCCCTGGCCAAGCATCCCCGGGGCTGAGCATCCCTCTGCCAGAGCATCCCCCTGGCTGAGCATCCCCTTGACCAAGCATCCCTCCATCTAAGCATCCCACCAGCTGAGCATCTCCCTAGCCAAGCATCCTTGTAGCCAAGCATCCTTCTGCCAGAGCATCCCCGTGGCTGAGCATCCCCCAGGTTGAGCATCCCTCTGCTAGAGCATCCTCCCAGTCGATCATCCCTCCAACTGAGAATCACCCCAGCCGAGCATCTCTCTGCCAGAGCATCCCCCCCAGCCACTCATCCCTCCAAGTGAGCATCCCCCTGTTTGAGCATCCCTCTGGCCGAGCACCCAGCACTGGCTGATGGCTGATTCCCTTAACGAACCTGCCGATACCCCAAATTCCCCCCCGCGCTGGTGATGTCTAATGAAGCCGGGCCCGCAGTGGATCAGCGGGGCGGCTGCCCATCCTTATTGTCGCCTGACAATAGGAAGCGCCCGGCCCTGCTCCCCGAGAGCGCTATTAGCCCAAATATTTGCTTCCCGTCTCCAGGGTGACGGGGTTGCCAGCACTCACCCACATCCCTCCTTTGATCATTTTCCTCTTGATCTTCAGCGCGCCGGTTCCCCATGCTCCTCTCCATCTCCCGCGCCTCGCGGGGATGCAGGAGCTGGTGGCAGCTGCGGCAGCTGGGAGAGGGGATGCTGTGGTGGGGATGAAGGCAGGGCTGGGGGTGATGGAGATGAGGGTTGGGGGTTGAAGGAAGGATGGATGGTAAGGAGATTGGAGCTGGAGGACAGAGGGTGGAGGGGATGGAGATGAGAGGTAGGGGATGAAGGCAGGGATAGGGGCATGGTGATGGGGGATGAGGGATGAAGGCAGGTTGGAAGTGGTGGAGATGAGGGCTAGGAGATGAAGGAATGATAGGAGTAAGGAGACTGGGGCTGGGATTGATGGAGAGGAGGGCCAGGGGATGAAAGAGGGGTTGGAGGTGAAGGGGGGATGAAGGCAGGGCTGGGGGTGGTGGAGACAAGGGTCAGGGGACGAAGACAGGGTTGGGGAGGCTGGAGATGAGGGCCAGGGTTGGGGAGGCTGGAGATGAGGGCCAGAGGATGAAGGCAGGGTTGGGGGTGATGGAAATCCTCCTTGGAAAGGGCCAAGAAGGAGAGCACAGAACTCAGTCTGGGGGATACCTGCATCCTCTGGCAAAGGGAAGCAAGCAGCTTCCCTTTGCTGCACCTCAATTTTTTCCCTGTTTTGGCCCATTTTCACTCTGCCTTGGCCACGGAGGCTGCAGAACAGGAGATGGGGCCGTGATCCTGCACTCTCAGGGACAGATCATCCAGTTGCAGACTCAAGCACCTGATGCAAACCCCATGACCACAACCATCTCCCCATGGCCACAACCACCATCTCCCCATAACCACAACCACCATCTCCCCATGGCCATAACCACCATCTCCCCATAACCACAACCACCATCTCCCCAAGTGCAGGTTGGGCAGTTCAGTGACCACAGACGGGAGGACAGACACTTATTGGTAGGACCACGCTCCTTCCACCACACCAGGACAGCAGTACCTGGCTCAGCATCATGGCAGAAGCTCCAGAGAGGACTGATCCAGCTTCTCCCACTCCTTCCCCTTCTCCTACCCCCCCTTCCTGGAACAGGTTTTTCCCAGCCCAAGGAGCCAAGCAGAGCCGCTGGCAGCCCGAGCTTGTTTCTATCCCTCCCAAAACTCACCTGGGTCCAACGCCGGCTCTTGGGGTAGGGGATGGAGCCAGAAAATTTCCCCCAGAAAAAGGGGAATTTCAAAGCCAGACGGGATCAGCTCCAAAATCCCCGGGGATCTGGCGGTGGCAGAGGAGGGACTGACAGCGCCAAGCGATTTCTAAGCAGCATTTTTAAAAAACAAAGCAAAATCTTCGCCAGAAAATGTTATTTCGATCACTTCGGCAACCGCAAGTCATTTCGAAGCGGTGCTTTGTGTTCAGAAGTGAACCCAAATATAGAGGAGATGGGGAAGGAAAAAATCCTGGCCCAGCTCCCCCCCCCAGCCCCTCATGCAGGATCTGGCCAGGATCCAAACCCAAACCGCTTTGCTTTGCAATGGCCCATCTCTGCACCCCCTGGGAAAAAGGGCAGGATCTGGCCTCCCTTCCTGAGAAACTTCAGTGGTGGCCCCACTGTGGGCTCTAGAGATGGAGGGGGGGAGGGTTACCTGGAGCATCCCCTGCTCAGGAGCAGCATGGGGCCAGGGGGGACCAGGAGGGATGTCATCATGAACCAGAGGGATGTCATCATGGGGCCAGGAGGGATGTTGTTGTAGGAAAAGGAAATGTTTTTTTCACAGGGCCAGGAGGCACCAGGAGAGATGTGGCTGGAGAACCAGGAAGATGTCACCACAGGGCCAAGAGGGACGTGGTTGCAAGATCAGGAGGGATGTTGTTGCAAGGAGCAGGAGGGACCATCATTGAGGGGCTGGTAGAACCAGGAGAGCATCATTGCTTGGGGCCAGGAGGGACATCACTGGAGAACCAGGAGGGACATCATCACAGGGCCAGGACAAACCAGGAGAACCTAGAGAGACCCTTAGGGACAAAGCTTCAGGACCAGGAGAGATGCTGTCACATGAGGCCAGGAGAGACATAATCAGAGGGCCAGAAGGCACCAGGAGGGCCGTTGTCACAGAGCTGGGTGGGATCAGGAGGGACATCATCACCTGGGGACACTGCAGCCACCAGGAAGCAGCAGCGTGGGTGGTGGGGATGGCCGTGGCCAGGAGAGACGTTCTCGCCCACACTTTGCTGCCCGATGGTGATTAAGTTGCTTCCCTTCGTTATGGTCCCTCGGGGAGGTGTTTAACAGCTGCTAATAAAGATGGATGTTTCTGAAGTGGCATCTCCAGAGACTTTCCATCCATTGAATTTCAGGAAAAGCCACCAAGGTGCCCAGAGCCAGTGGCCAGAGCTGCAGCAGCACTGCAGCGAACGCCCCGCGCCGACGGTTGTGCCTTTGGGGTGAGATCTCCATTGCGCGGGCGGCCGGGGGGATGCTGGGGAAGGATTCTGGGAGGCTCCGAGGATGCCACTGGCTGGCCATGAACCTGGAGGTGCCTTGGAGAGGAGAAGGGTGACCCGAAGGGCTGCGGGGCGGAGGAGCAACGGGAAGAGAAGGAGAAACCCAGCAGCAACTGCCCATTAAAATTCATGAAAGCTGGTAAAAAGCAGCAAGCAGCGCGAGCTCCTGGCTGCTGCTGACAAAGCCGGAGAAGGGGGTGTTGGTGACAGCTCCTACATCTGCAAACTTGGGGTTTAGATCCCTGTTCTCGAGCCGGGCCCTGTCCAGGTGACCCGGTAACGAAGGGCGCTTCGTTACTGCCCATTCCTCTTCGTTAGTGCCCACCCGCTTTATTAGCACCCACCCGCCGCCACGCAGAGGTGATGGATGGACGCACCAAACCTCCACCTCCTGGCACGTCCCTGGACCGCGGCCACCCCTTCCCTTCACAGGGGACCCCTGAACCCCCTCCGCTCCCTGGATGGGCATTTGCATCTCAGAGCTTGTTTTTTTTCCCTTTTCCCATATATTTTTATCACCCACCCCCCCGCCCCACGCATGCAACCCCCTCCCAGCTGCCTGCGAACGGGTTTAACAAGCCCCAGCGCATTTCCCTTGCCGTAATTAGCAACGTTTCTGCAGGCAAATGGCAGTCGGGAGTGGAGGTGGTATTTCCTTAATTAAAACAATTAATTAGGGTGGGGTGAGAGGGAAGATAAAACATCTTCCCTATAGAAAAGGTTCTTGGAGCAGCTGGTCTCCACGGTGGTGTCAGGGCTGTAGATTCCCCAGGGTGCCAATGTCACTGGTGTCCCCGTGGGTGCCCACCCAAGGGTGCTGCCCAACTGCTGAGAACCCCAGGGTGTCCCTCAGACCCTGATCTCTGCTCCTCGCCTCCAAGGACCGGCTGCTTCTCCCAAGATGTGACCGTCCCCACACTGGCTGGACCCCAGCCGGAGCATCCCAGTGATGCCGGGTATAAATATCCGCGTGTTACTTAGCGACTAATTGCACGGAGCGCATCAGCGGGGGGTGCCAGCCCCTAATGAGGATCTGGAATCACAAGCTGCTAATTACCCCTGTGCTGAGCTGCTGCTTGGCTCCTGCTGGGGTCTGGCTGCCCGGCCCAGCCGTCCGGCTCCCACCCGCATCCCGTCCAGCATTCCCGGGCATCACCACCCCTAGAGCCCTAAGCCGAGGGTTTTTGGGGAAGGTGGGAGGCCAAATCCAAGGATAGATGGATCCCAAATCCCATATGGATGACCTCTCTAAGGGCAAGTCCCTTCCAGCACCTGCATCCTGGGATGCTCCTTGCTCCGCCATGGACCTGGTCGCATCCTTTGAGCATGCCACAGCCGGGCAGGGGTTTGAGGACCAAAGTTTGCCCCTTCAGCAGCTCCATCCCCATGTGGCCTTGGCCTTGGTGAGTGTGACGGAGGAATCTCCATGGCTGGGGAGATGTGGGGTGGCACATGGGCACCCCAGGAACTTGGCTGGCTGGCTGTGGGATCCAAGGCCAGGGAGGCAGCGGTGCTCCCGCTGCTGCCCTTTGCGGGGTGCTGGGGAGCTTGTGGGGTGTGGGTGCAGAGGGAAGATCCTGCATGGCTGGGTGGGTGCATGCAGGGGTGTCTGTGGGTGTGTCCACATGCAAACATGGTGTGGGGGGGGTTAAATCAAGGCTCTTCCATGTGCTTGAGGAGCAGCCACAGCCAGGCCGGTGGAACCCCTCCGACTGAACTTCTCCATTCTTTGGTTTGAACCGGGGCCTTTTCCTTCATCCCAGAAACTCCAATGCTCATTGATTCCCTCCGGCTCCCCATAGGACTAAGCTCCGGCGCTCCCCGGCACACTCGTGGTGCCGGATTAACCTCCAGCTGAACGGCCACGACACCACGGTACCCGGCACATCCTCAGTGCCGAGGCTCCTTGGAGCAAGCTGCACAGAACTGGTGGTACCCAGGAGCATCCCTCTGAGCTCAGCTTCTCCCCGGGGGGGGACACTTTTTCTTTTCTAGGCTCTAAGCATGGCACGGATGGTGGAAAGCAGGTCTTGGGTAAATATCTCCCGGCGGGTGCGTGCGGGGATGCTGCCTTCACAGGATTTACAGCTTCAAAGCCTCGGCCTCAAAGCCTGCAGATATCTTTTCATCATTTCAGCCACGGTCTAATTACCCGGTTGGCCGCCGGCGCTGGCCGGCTCTCCCAGGTACGGCCTCCCCTTAATAGCTGGGATTTATTATTTAAATGTCATTTTTCAGCTCCTGTTTCCCGTTCGGGCGCTGAGGGTGCCTGTGGGGTGCATGGGGGCTGCACCCCAAAACCTGGGCATCCCGAACCACCAGCACACTCGTGCTCTCAGCCGTGCCGAGTTGTTAATTAAAGGCAAGGTGTCATTCCCCGCTTCATCTTGGGTGTAATTAGAGCACGGGGATGCCGGGAAGCGGCGCTGGTTAACATTTGCCAGAGGGGGATGAAGGCAACCGGAGTCATCCCAGCGCTGCCCATCCCATCACAGATGCTCCCCAGCCCCCCTGCCAAATTTAGGGGGGATTCTGCTCCACCAAGGGACCGCCGCATGCTGGGGGGTTGATGAAGAGCGGCGTTGGCCGGCACGCCTTGGCACAGAGCCTCCGTGCCGGTGATTTACAGCGGGCACCAACCCCGCCGGCCCCACGGCCACGTGCCGTGATGGATGCGGGGAGCAGCCCCGGCCAGCGGTGCCCGTTAATTATTGGCTTTGGATTGACGAGAAATTGCAGCTCGCGCTAACGATGGCAGCCGGCTCACTGCAGCCGAGGGAGACGGCGGCGATGCCAGGGTCAGCGCTGGCTGTGCCACTTCCCCGGCTTCTCGGCGGGGCTGCCTTTCCCCGCAGCCGGTTCCGCCGCGAGGATAATTTATGGTTTCGTATCAGCGTTGCTGATCTTGGAGCCTTTCCAGCCTCCTCTTCCCTCTCCCCGCACCACTGTTCTTCGAAAGCCGACTTCCCAGGACTCAATCCAGCTCCTCGCCATGCCCGGCGTGTCCAGCCGTGCCACCCCTCGGGGACCTGGATGCTGCTGGTGATGAACTCATGCGTGTGCTGAGCTGTGACAGCGATCAGCAGGTCGCTGGCACTGCCTGAGCTGGTTCCTGCTCCTCTTTAGGGATGCTCTGGTGCTCCAGCCGCATGGATGGTGCAGGATAGCACAGTCCCATGGGGTGGGACCCCTCTCCCAGCCACCCAGATCCCATCGAGATCTGCACCCACCTGGGAACCCCTTGGGATTGTGACCATCCATTTGCAGAGTGTGATTTTAAGGTGTCAAATTGCCTTTTAGCAATTAAATTGCTCTGTGGGAGAGGGACATGGGGAAAGGCCGGCAACAGGATGTGGGGATCTGGCAGGGAAAGGCCAGCAACAGGCGGTGATGTCCCTGCAGCTGGGGAAACAGCCCCAGCGCCGCCAGCAGGCTCCGGTTTGGGGGCGATTTCAGAGGATTTGGGTGTTTTCTCGGTGGCTGTCAGAGCTCTTTGCAGCTGGAGGAGAGGAGAGGCAGAGATGGAGCAGACAGCTCCGCTTAGCCCGGGGATGCAGCATGGCAGCAGTGCCCAGAGGCCACGGTGATGGGCACCCAGTGAGTGATGCTGCTCAAGAGTCCAGCGGCCGCCACGGCACAGGCAGGGTTAAGGCGAGCGGCTGCAGGCAGAGCCTTGCCAGGGGGATTAGCCATGTCCCTCCAGTACAGGCAATTCCCTGCCTTGTCCATCGATCCCTGCGAGGTGTTAAGAGAGGCTGGAGCATCGATCGGAGCAAAGCCCTGGGCAGCAGCGAGGCCGAAGGCTTCCCTGGGCAGGAGGATGCAGAATCCAGCCTCGGGGGCTGGAAGCTAAAGCAGGGAGTGCTCTCTGCAGAGGGCTGGACCCCACTGGCACAGACACCCTGTTGGGAACACGCAATGGCATGATGCTCAGCCATGGGAAACGCCGACGAAACCTCTCGGTGCCTGCCAGGCGCCCGCAGCGTGCCGGCTTGGCACTTCACCACCGCAAACCACTCGCTGGACCGCGTCCCGGGCACTCACGGCGACAGACGGGGACGTTAAACAAGCCACAGGCTGATGCCCAAGGCGACCGGCCCTGCTGCTCCCATGGCGCCTGGGGTGGATTTATCCCTAACCCCAGGGTGTGGCGGGTACCAGAGCATCACCCCATCCCCAGAGCATCATCCCCATTCCCAGAGCATCATCCCAAAACCAGAACATCACCCCATCCCCGGAGCATCACCCCATCCCTGGACCATCACCCCATCCTCAGAGCATCACCCCATCCCGTGGCGTTGGAGATAATGTCTAAATAACATGCTGATAAAACCATAGGATTCCATTTTCCTGGAAAGAAAGGAAGGACTAAAGACAAAAGAGGCCGTTTACCACCCGGCTGGCAGCCCAGGGAAAATTGCTATCAAGGTAAAAAAATCACAGATTAAGGCGAGGAAAGAGCTGACCTTAAACTCCAGTCCTTAGGCAGGGAGGAAGGGCAGGATTTTTACCATTTAATTGGGTTTTTTTAACCATTTAGAGCTGTTGGTTTGCTCCACTTCAAAGCAGGGAGGGCACCATTTTTCCCTAACTCTCTGGAATAATAGCATAAATAAATAATCACCAAAAACCTCCAGCTTCTTGTCTAACGATTGTCCTTGAAGTTAGTGAATTTGGCTGTTGTTCAAGGAATAGAACCCCATGCATGTCCCTGGCTCCCGGGGTTTTATCCTCTTGGAGAGGGGACATCAGAGCTTTAGGACTCGGCTGAAAGCTGGAAAAGAGCTGATGGAGGGGGGCGAGAAACCAAATAAATGGCAGGATGAGTTCATCCGCCTGCTCCAAGTTTGTGCCTTTATTTTGGGTGCAATTCCCGTGATTTCTTTTCCCTCCTGGTTCTGGGAGGGGATTTTCCCCCTCCCAGGTCTTGTCTCTGCAGCGGGTGTTGCCTGAGCTACCCCGGGGGGGGTGTAAAAAATGCTTTGGCTTCGGCTGTGCCGGGCGAGCGCCGGCGTTAGCCACGCTTGAGGAGAAAACCACAATCGCTGCCGGGGCCGCAGCAAGAGCCGCTCTGCCAAAGGGCAGCTGTACGGGGGGGCCGGGGCATCCACACCGGCTGACAGCCCAGTTGGGGGGTGCTGGTGATGGTGGTTGTGTTTTGGGGGGGGTCCCTTGGGCACGGTGTGTTGGGTTGCTGGGGAAACTGAGGCACAGGGTGGGAGCGAGAGGTTTCCAAGTTGGGTGCAATGATGTTGGAGGGTGGATGGGGGGAGGACGGGACATCCTTCATCACCCTAATGGGCAAATAACCCCCTACCCACCCCAAAAGCCTTCGCTCTGCTCCTCTTCCTCAGTAGGACACAGAAAACCAAAGGATTTTATCCTTACAGGGAGAAAGGGGAAAAGCTGGGGAGAGGGTGGCAGCTCTTCTGACAAGAAGGTGAGTGTGGCAAAGTCCCTCAGGAGGGACTGGAGGAGATGGATACCCCCCCCCCAGCATCGTTTCATCACCAGAGGGAGGGAGGAGAACAGAAAGTCTCTGGGTTGGAAAAAGGAGGTTGTGAAACTCATTGGTTCTGGATAGAAGCGGAACAGGAGCGAGCTGAGGGGAAGGTTAAAAATAGCTCTGGCTCTGTGGGAGACTGGGGGGGATCTGGGGGCGACATGGGGACAGGCTTGGGTGAGGGGTCAGCTGGGAGGATAGGGGCTGTGGGCTGGGGAACAGCTGGACTGGGAGAGACGGGGCTCCTGGGAGCACATCTGGATGGGGGACCCCTGGGTGACACTGAGAACGCTTGGTCTGGGGGCATGAGGTCAACAGCTGGATGGTGGCCCTGGGGTGACAGTAGAAACAGCTGGAATGGGGTCACGGGTGGGCACAGCTGGATGGGAGAGCCCTGGGATGCCAATGGGAGCAGCTGGAATGGGGTCACGGGGGCACAGCTGGATGGGAGAGGGGCTGGTAACGGGAACAGCTGGATTTGGCCTTGGGAAATAGCTGGATGGGAGAGCCTGGCAATGGTCATGGGTGAGGCTCCTGGGGACAAAGGGCTGTCCCAACCAGCTGGGTCTCCTTCGGTTTTTGGGGGCTCTTCCTGGCCACCCCCAGAGCAGCCACGGGGGGTTTTCTTTTTCCGGATGAACTTGATGAAGTTCCCACTCGTCTCCCGGAGCAGGGAGATGGCAGTGGGGTGGCAGGAATGAGGTCATTAAAGCAGAAAGAAAAATACATTAGAAATGTTCAACTGCTCAGTCTAGCCTGAAATGTGCTTAAATCAGCCCCGAGTAAACAATGAGACAGGATTAATCGCAATTAGTTTTCATTCGAAAGGTGGCATCACCCTCCTCAGCTCCCCAGGGGCTGCTCCCTGCCTTGCTGGGGATCACCCAGACGCATCCAGCACCAGGCAGGTGGGTGACAACGTCCTTCCGAGCTCGGTGGCTGCGGGGAACCACGTTATCTCCGCCGAGACAGAGATGAGGGGCCCGGCAGCAGCCGGAGCTTCAAAGGCAACCTGCAAATCCTGCGTATGCAAAACCCCAGCCGGTAGATAAACGGGGATGTGGCTTGTGGGCCTCGGCCAGCCCGTGGCCCTGGGGAGATGCTCGGCCCTGGGGGGATGCTTGGCCATGGGGTGATGCTCAGCCCTGGGGTGATGCTCAGCCCCAGGGCGATGCTCAGCCTCAGGGCAATGTTTGACTACAGGATGATGCTCGGCCTCAGGGTGATGCTCATCCCCAGGGTACTATTTGGCCTCGGGGTGATGCTCAGCCTCAGCACACCTCCCACAGCCCCAGTCTGTGGGAGTCTCCCAGTCTTACAGTCTCCCATCTTCAGACAGGACTCTTGGGGATGGGAACAAGCCAGGAGAGCTCTCAGGGATGCACTGGCAAGGGGTGAGGACACTGGGCCCTGCAGTGAGAGGTGCTGATGGCTGGTGCTGGGCTCCTCAGAGTGCTGGGTGCTGCTTCGAATGCCCCCGTGGCCCCATGGGCTGTGGACCCTCCATCCCTCAGAAGCTGGCAGCAGGCTGACATGAATTGCCAGGTCTCAGCTCACCACCACCCACATCCCCAAACACCTCCCTGGCAGGAGGGGTGGAAAGAACCTGCAATGCCTCCTCCAGAATGGGGCAAATTCCATCAATACTGGGGCTGCCTCATGCGCACGCAGCATCTCCCTCCCTCGCTGCAGGAGCAGCCGTGCCCAGCAGCTCGTTGTCTTCTCCCTGGCAGCACCGGCCTCGCCGGCAGGTACTGATTTGTAAATATTTAAAAACCCAACTCAAATTGCCGGTTGCGGGCGAAGGCTGCGGGGAGAAGGCAGAGCCTGGCGGGTGCTGGGCGAGCCCCTTCTCCCGGCCTCGCCGGGCACCCACATCACAGGGTGCACCCAGTGCTGGCGGTGATGAACCCCAGGTGCATCGTCAGCGTGGGCACCAGCGTGGGGTCCTTCCCCCCCCCGCCCCCCGAGCACAGCCCCCATCATTAGCACCCAGAAAATGTTGGGTTTCTGGCTGGGAAAACACAGCAGATATGTACATTAAACATCAAATTATAAAATTAACAGATTCAAACGGCGGATGATTTGCATGTGCAAATTAACTTAATTACCACTCTTCCTCCCCGAGCGCCACGCGTGCCGGCGAAGGGCCGGGCACAGCCACGGCCGGCGGCGGCTGCTGGGGACACGGCGATGGATTTTGGGGGGGTGGGGAACGACAGAACCAGCTGAGGAGTCATCACAACGCTCCCAACCGAGCGAATGCAGCAATACGGGGCCCTGCACACGCGTGTGCACATGCGTGTGCACGGCCACACACGCCCGTCCAGTGGCACAAAGGCGGCTCTGTGGTGCGGTGCCCAGCTCCCGGGCGGTGGGTGGTGTGGGCATGGCACAGGGTGCCTGAACCGCAGGGTTGTGAGAGGGAAGCCTGCCCGCCACGCCACGCCACGTCACGCTATGCCATGCCATGCCACGCCACGCCAGCATCAGTGAGCCCAGGGCACCCGGCCAGCACCGAACACCCTCCCCAGTGGGCTCAGCCGCAGTTGGGAGGGCCGGGGAGATGCGGTTCCCACGTTCGCCACGTCACGCTATGTGCACACACATGCACATGTGTGCACATGACTATGCCCATGCGTGCACACTTTTACATGTATGCACGTTTACACACCTGTGCACACACGCACAGCCATGCACACACGCATGCACACGAACGTGCACCCATTTACACACATGTACACGTGCCCAGACACGCACACGATGCACATGCATGCATACATGTCCATGTGCACACTCATTTATACACGCGTGCACAGACATGTGCACACAGACGCACACACACGTCCACACATTTACATTCAGGTGTAAATGTGCGTGCACACGTGGGCATGCATACACATGCATGTACATACATGCACACGCACAGATGCGCACACTCATGTAAACACACGCACACACATTTACACATGAACACACACGTTTGCACACACACACGTCTCAGCCCTGCACCAGTCCCCCTCCATCACCTCGCTCCATCACTGCCACCCCCGTGCCTCAGTTTCCCACCTCCCCAGCCACGACACCCTCAGCAGTGGGGTTAACCCCCCCCCACGCAGCACCCGTGGGGTCCCCACACCCCCAATCCAGGCACTACGAGCCCCTGCCCCACACAACAGCACCCACAGCGTCCCCCCACTCCGGGCGGGCCCCACGATCACAAATGCAGATGGAACCCCCCCTCCCCCCGGAGCAGCACCCCGGAATGGGGAGAAGAGGGGGTCAGCCTGGGAGGGTGCTGTACAATTCCCAGTTTGCCCAGTTCAGCCCAATAAGAGGGCTGCTGGGCAAGGCAGGGCCCCCCAGCAGGCGCAGGCAGGCAGCGAGCAGCGGCTAATTAGGAGCAAGGCAATTAGCCGGGGTTAAGCTAATTGGAAGCCAGGCTGGAAGTGGGCGAAGGACCCTTGGTTGACCCCCCCAATCCCCCGGGGAGGGCTGTGGGTGGGGGGCCGCTCCTGGAGCAGGGTGCAGGGGATGTCCCCAAAGATGCTGGTGGCTGGTCCCCACCCACAGAGGGGGTGCAGGGAGGAGGGCACCCCCCAGGCTGTGGTGCCTGACCCCCCAGAGCCTCTGTCCTCCATACCAGGGCCCCCCCTGTCCTTGTCTACCCTCTACCCGTTGTGCCCCCTCCCACCTCCCTTTGGGGACCAGCCCCCCAGGAGAGCAGGGTGCTGTGGGTGGGGGGGATCCTTGTCCTGGGGAGGGCACCCCATTAGGGTCCTACTTCGTGGGGGAGGGGGGGGGAAATCCACCAGCGAGGATAAGGGCTGCTCCCCAAAAGCCCAGCCTGGGCCCCAGCAGGGCTGGGGGTACCGGGGGGGCGATGCCATGGGATGCCATGCCAGACGTGCCGGGACAGGCCTGGAGGCCACGGCTCACGCCCCGCATGCTCGGCACGCACCAGGCCAGTGGGGCGAGCACGGGTGGGGGGGTGACCTCCATCCAGAGACCCCCCCAGACCCCACAGCAGAGACCGGCTCTGTGCATCGTACCCGTGGCCGCAGGACTGACAGGCGGCCGGGCAGCTCCTCTGCCCCTCGCTTCATTACCCAAAAGGTCAAATAACCCCCCTCGCCCAGGAATAAATCTGGGTACGGAGGCTGCGGATGAGAATAACCCCCCCCAGAGCTGCCCGTTTTCCAGATTGCCGTCCAAAATCCCAACCTGGGGGGAGTTCCTGTGACCGTCAAGGCCGCAGGATGTCAGGATGTCATGGGATGTCATGGGATGTCATGGGATGTCAGGGTGCTGTAGGATGTCGGCGATGCTCAGCGAAAAGCATCTCGGCAACGCTTGGAGAACTGGGGAGGAATTAATTCCGAGGAGTGTTAATTAACCTTAATTAGCCGGAGTTTGGCCGGCGTGGGGAGCCGAGGGCCGGAGGGCGCGTGAAGAGGTCAAGGGGCTCGGTGGTGTCCCCTCGGTGTCCCCCTGGGGACCGTGACTCAGGCGCTGAGTCACGGCGGCGGTTTTCCTTCCCCTGGGGACCCCCCCCCCCTTTCCACACTGGCAGCCCAGTGTGTATATGTGTGTGTGTCCCCCCCCCGGGGGTGACTGAACCCTTCTCTGCCCCGGGAGACCGGGAGGGACCGGAGGAGAGGCAGGAAGAGGTGAATCAGCGGCAGCGTGAGAAAGCTCCCGTTGGCCGGGCAGGCTGAGCACGGACACAGCTCGGTGCAGCGATGACGCCGCAGCAGCCACAGCAAAGCCCCCCCGGGACACCCACCCTGGCATGGCCTGCACCCTGGGGTGGGGGCTTCGGTTTCTCCTCGCTGCGTTCGGGCAGCACCCGTGGGGCACAGAGCGGCTCGGTGGGGGGGGAAACTGAGGCA